>PVJL010003273.1:0-37500 GCA_004026885.1 Lyroderma lyra
GCCGACGCGGCGGCGGCGGAGACTGAGTGTGTGGGGCAGGGTCCGGCACAGAGGCTGGCACAGAGAAACCATGGCCCCACAAAACCTGGGTACCTTCTGCCTGTTGCTGCTGTACTTCATCGGGGCTGTGATCTCCGGGTGAGGAACGGGCACCTGTGCGGCATGGGGCCTGTGAGTCAGTCTTGGCTGGGACGAGGCTGGAGCGGGCATTGCTGTGGTGAAGCGGTGGGACGGCGGAATGGGTAGTGTGAACCAGGCTAATGGGGTGGAGAGGAGAGCAATGGGTGACAAGAGTGAGAAGGGCTTAGATCCAGAGGTCTCTAGAGGTAGTTTTGTCTGGAGGACTGGGAGTAGGATGCAGGTGCCTAACACATGGGGCGGGGACATATGGGGGCTGCTTCGCTGGAGAAGGGGACGATGCAATGTTGAGCCTGCAACGAGCCATTTGGGAGCTGACATTAAAAGTGGGTGGGTTAGCGCCAGGCTGAGTGAGGAAGTGAGAACAGGTAGGGATGTCATGCTGGGACTGAAGGAATTAAATTCAGGGAGCAAGGCAGACCCGTTGGAAAGCCCTTATGTTTCCCAGCTTCTTGAGATTTTGAGCCTAAGCTGTCATCATGCCTCACTGTCTCTCTCCATGGTACATTTTTGAGAAACCGAAAAGGTATTATAGACTGGAAGAGCATTTCACCAACAGGTAGACTGGGATTCTAGCCCACCCACATTCCCCATTTATGAATTAGGTGACCTTGAAGGAACCACCTAAATTCACATCCATAACATGAAGGTAATAATGTGCTTCCTATATGCAGGGAGTAGGACCTCCTGAATTCTTGAGGATCCTTTCAGCCTTTAAGATCCTTGGTCCTATAAGCCTGGTGACCACAGGATATGATATACCAGGCGAATATTTTAGAATGTGGGCAAATAAGTTCTTAGCTTCTAACAATTAATAAGTTGCTCCAGATGGAGAAAGTACTACCTAACAGAGCTTTTAAATTCAGGTGCTTGTTTGTTCTCTTAAAAGCTTATTCCCTGTGCATATATGCTTAAACTTTATTGTTGTTCTTTTTTCTTGTGAAACATCTTAAATTAAAAAAAATTAACTTCTAGGTAATGTCTTACTGTTTTTCTTAGTATGTTTTTGTTAGTACTTTTTACACTTAAAGCAGTAAATATCCTAAGATGTTTAAACAAAATGTCAGTATAAATATTGTTAATACTGTAGCTTTAAACTTCAAGTCTTTCATAAAGGCATCTCTTGAGAACTGTAATGTTAATGCTGAGCTATGCCAGCGATCTTTTCCCTGTGTTTTTCTGAGCTGTTGCTTAACCTTTTTTATATTATGCATATTCTGAATAAGCCTTATTCTTTATACATTTAGCTCTTTTGTCATTAATTATTGTGAACCTTTCAATTTATTAAGTTCTGGTCTCAAGAGATGTAAAGTTTTCACATATTTTTTTTCAGGGAGGATAAAGCACCTAATTAATCCTGATACCCCCTTCTGTGTGATAATTTTAAAAACTTACATGTTGAATGATTTTCCTAAAGTGTGTCTAAAAGTTTATGAAATAATTTTTTAAATGTTCTGTCTTATATCACCTGTATCTTGGTACCTCAATGCATTTCTCCCACTACATTATAAAATTACTACCATTACTACATTAGTATGTCCATTGTGAACAACTTTCCCATTCCCTTTGTTGACAAAATGCCTTTTCAGAATAACTTCTGGTGGCTAAAGTGACTCTGGCAAAAAGGAATAGATTTTTGTGAGCATATTTATTTATTCATTTCATTCAATGAATATTTATTGGTGTCTTCTGTGGGCTGGATACAGTCCATGCCCTGAAAGTTTATTATAGTCATATTCTATTTTTTCATTTGCTCTTCTTGCAGAGATTTTCTTGATAATTAATTTGGTTCCAACCTAGTCCCTTGCAAGGAGGTTTGTGTGTCTCTACCTTATCTCCCAGCTCATGCCATATGCATATTTGTGGAGACTTACAAACTCCTGCATATGGGCTTTAGCAGCTGTCTATAATTAGGACTTGACTTAGACAAAGTGGTATAATTACTAGCAGTGACTGCAAGATTGATATTTTCTCTCTTTTTCAGCAATAAAACCCAACTCATACATCCAAATGGGTGTCTCTTCAGTGTTCTTATTTGGGCTTTGGCTTAACCTCTATGTTAACCTCTGAAGTTAAGTTCAGTCACTTCATCTTTAACATTCCACCAGTGCTACTGTTAGAACATTTATGTGATGTAAACTTTTTGAATACAGAAAATCATCCTTTGAGGTTGTTATTTGATCTTAGGAAACAGTCAAAAGTCATTTGAAGTCAGTAATGAGGAAAAGAGTTCATTTGATTTTACAGTTATTGGTCACAAATGACATGTGAAAAGATAATAAGAAAATGGTTTTCTTGACTGAAGGTAGTTCTAAGAGAAGAATACTACAGATGTTTTGAATAATACTAGCATTGCTCAAAAAGCACATATCCTTTCACTGTGATTACTTCAGTACATAAAACTTATTACAAATTCTGGTGTGTTCTCTTTTTAGCCATTCTTTTTTGTGTGTTTGTACCACATGTATACCTTCATTTTCCTGCCTCTTTGCTCAGACACAAACATAAACATAAAATAAAAAATTTAACTCTTTAATGAAGTATCCTCTTCTTCTCCCTGCTTCCCAGGCGAGATTTCTATAAGATCTTGGGGGTGCCTCGCAGTGCCTCTATAAAGGATATTAAAAAGGCCTACAGGAAACTAGCCCTCCAGCTACATCCTGACCGGAACCCTGATGATCCACGAGCTCAGGAGAAATTCCAGGATCTGGGTGCTGCTTATGAGGTGAGTGAGAGAAAAGGGTAAAGTAGGAATAAAAACTATAGATACAGAAAAGACCATGTAACACGGGGAAACACTGTCTTCTTTCAGGTCACTTCTTTTTAAAAATAGACAAAAATAAAAGTAATATTTGGTGCTGTATTGTAAATTAATGTTAGTAGATGCCATTGCCTGCCTTTTTCATATTATTTGTCTTACTAAGGAGAGTATAAGCTTGAAAAAGATGAATGAAAAAAGTAAGATTGATAGGTTAGTAGGTAAGTTGATCATCAGTCAGTCAGTTTGGGAACTGGAACCAGAACCAGAAACAAAAATCTAAATGAGGATTACAAATCCGCATGCCCATATGGACCAAACAAATAACATTATAGGGCAGGTATAAGATGAAACATAGTGGTGGATATTCTACCTCTCATTATTGGAAATTGATAGGGATTGATGAGGACTGTGATAAACTAAAGCCTTCTTGCCCCATTTCACGAGAGCAGCTGTTTTTCAGCCCCTACCAGTTTTTGCCGTATATGAGATGCCAGATCATTTAATGTTTCAAGAGAAGTGGAAATCCAGATTTTGGTGTAAATTCTCCTGATTGTAAAATTTTGGTAACTAAGTCAATTTAAAAATTTCTTTTTTGTGTAGATTGAACAAAACACTTCTGTAGTTTGAATTTGCAAGCTCTAATCTAGAGATCACAACACTTCCATGTGTATTATCTCATTTACTTTTACTAGGACACCATGAAACATAGAGCTGGGCTTATTCTTAGTCCCATTTTCTTTTCTTTTTTTCATTTTCAGCAACACTGAGAAATACTTATTGAATGCTTAATAAATTATTTACTGTGAAAAACTGTTATACACAAACCTTTTACCACTGGTGAAAAATAATTACGTATGATCTATTGATAAGCTTTCATATCTATTAATTTAGGAGCTGTTTTGCATGTGATTCACCTTTCCTCTGGAAATAGAATAAGAGATCTGTAGTTTTATTTTTTTCAGCCTTAATGGGGTGTAATAGACAAATAAAATTGTGATATAGTTAAAGTGTTCAGCATAATGCTTTGGTATAATTATACATTGTGAAAGGATTCCACCCATGTAGTTAGTTAACATCAATTACCTCACATGTTTAGTTTTTTGGTGAGAATATTTTAGTTCTGCTTTTTAGCAGATTTCAGCAATACAGTGTTACCAACTACAGTCACCATTTCCATTTCTTACAAGGGCACAGAAAAAAAAAAGAAGTCCAAAAGTCATGGAGCTGAAACTTCTGAATTCAAGTGAAATCCCTATAGAGTAAGAAGGCTAGAAACAAATCTGAAAAATATTTTAGTAGTGGGAAAAACCCAAAAGAAAGGGATCCCAAGGCTTCCAAGATTAAAGAAGTGAATAAACTAAAACAGTGACTTATGCCCAGGTGAAACCTAGAACTATTGGGGTCCTCCTTTTTTCTCATGGTAACTTCAGAGATCCTACAGTACCGAAATTCCTGGGGCCCACAAACTTGAGAGGATTGGTGGACCCTCTTACATTATATGTAACATTTTGTTTCTTGTTGGTAATATGGATTCCATATTTTCGCACTGTATTTCCCATGAATGTTCCTATTGTTTGCTAGGAACCCAATACTCAAAAATATTTTCAAGGAAAGCTGTTGCTATAACTTTACCATGCTCTATCAGGTCCTTTTGCAGTAACCTGGGCAGGCCACACATAGATTATTCATGAGATTGCAGGGTTTTTTTGGTATTATTCACTTGATTGCCTTTTGTTCTTGGTGAAATTAGAGTTGTAAAGTTGAAGAGTCTTTTGTGAACACAAATCAGTCTTCTCTACTGAGTTGGGGTTACTGTTGGCATTTGAGTTAATCAACAGTGTGGGTTGGTTGGCCAATCAACTAAGAACCTTTTTTTTTCTTTTAGGAATAAAATTGTTTCCAAGACTATAGAATAAATTTGCATTCCTTAGACAGAAAAGTGAGGAAGAAGTGAATGATAATAGATAACATCAAGGATAGTTTTGGGGGAATTATTATAGAAGTCTCTGATGTCCTAAAAGACACTGATTAAAAAAACAGTCTGTTTTGAGGTTTGAAATGGTGTTTCTTATAGATGCAAATGTAAGGTTTATTAGTTTGCCAAGACAAGACCAGTAAAGTAGACTTGAAAGTGAAAATACTGGAAATCCAAATTGCATAATAAGAGTTTTTTTTTTTTTTTTAAGTTAACTCTGCCCATTTTTGGTTTTCCGAAGTAGCTACTTTTTTAGGATATTTACCAAAACATTCCTTTCTCTAAACTTGTCTATCATGGTGGCTTTATTCAAGTACTCTAGTGACTTTTGGACTAACTCATTTGTCTTTGCTTGTAAGAGTGCTCATCTTAATGTACTCAAAAAACTTACTGTTTTTTATTCTTCTGAATAAGTCTTAAATGTTAATAAATGTCCCTTACACACCATTTAGGCCTTGAACCAAAAATGTGTCCTGTTACATATGGCAATCAGATCTTCCCTTTTTTTTGCTGAGTCAACAAGTCCCATCTACTTTTAACTTCTCTTTCTGAGGCAACAAAAGTATGAGTTTGCAGTAACTTTCTCTTTCAGTGTATTGTTTAAGTAGGAGTTTAAAAATATCAAGGAAAAAGTATATATTTAATTTTCAAAGTTATATGTGTGCATATATTTCAGGTGGCTCTATATAGACAGGAAGGTTTCTTTTTGCAGGGGGAGGGAAGTTTTGAAGAGTATGGAAGCTTATTTTGTTTTTACATTCTTTAGTATTATGTATGGATTAGGCCCAATGAGAAATCACACGAGAGCTGTCTGGAAAGTATCCAGCCATGCAATATGAAAAATACAGGTATTTTTGAATGGGTTTTTTCCTGACAGCATGTGTATACCTTTGACGGTGGATGTAGTTGTCTGAAATCATTAAAACTTCAAAAAGTCTTTTCAAGCTATGAAATTGACCTTGAGCAACCTTCACAGAGCAGTGTCCCTTTTTACTCTCTGCAATTCAAACTCAGGAGGTTATGAACTTAAATATATATATGGCAGATGACATTCTTTACAAAATGAATTTCTGTATACACCAAAAAATGATAAAGGAAATATGACAACATAGTGGTACAGACTTTCTGGAGGGTCTATCATTTGATTCCTTTAATTTGCCAATCTCCTAGTGTATGTGTGTTGGTGGTCGAGGTGTAGGATATGGACATGTAGGGCTGACGAAATTTTAAGACTGTCCTAATTTACTGTTTCTGGCACTAATGATAATTTGTCATAGTCGTATCCTAGTTGATGGTTTAATGAAGAGAGACAATATAGCATAGTGGTTAACAGCATAGCACTGGGGTCAAACTGCAGGGGAGGCAAACCTGAGGAATTCATTGCACCTCTTTCCTATTACTGCCCTCACCTTCATAGCCACATCGCTGATCTCAGATACAATTTTTATGTGGCTAGGTGAGTTTGGATATATTTAAATTAAAAACATCAATCAAACAATCAGAAGTTACAAAGTGAACAATGAATGCATCAAAGAATTTAGTCTGCTAAAAATATAACTATAAACATGCTTTAATGCCATAAGTAATGAAAAGTACATTCCACTGAAATCTTAGACACGGTATCAGAGTTTAAAAAAAGAAAACCATAAATATGACTGAGTGTGCTTTATCTGAATATTACCAACTCATGATCTTTTCCTGACTGGTTTTTGTCCTCAGGTTCTATCAGATAGTGAAAAACGGAAACAATATGATACTTATGGTGAAGAGGGATTAAAAGATGGTCATCAGAGCTCCCATGGAGACATTTTTTCACAGTATGTAATTTATCCATCTGCAAAGTATGAGTGTCTGAGAATGGATCACTTAGGGATTATTAAAGGATTATCCTTGCTCCCTGTTCAGAAGCTTTTGATCCTTGACCAGGGAATGTACTCTTCTAGAATTTTTACAAGCTTCAGAAAAGACACGTAGCACTGAAAGGGCTGTCCATCTATCCAACTATATCAGTTAAATTGACCCTGACAGTCTTGGGGATGGGGTATATATGTTGGAAACCTCATCTCCTCAATGTCTTACAACCTGCAAACGCTTTAATGAGCAAAGTTATTGATTGTAAGCAGAGAGAGAAATTCCTACTCCCATACCCAGAGTTGCCTCTCTTTCATTCTAGCACCAGGGATGATTCTGAGAGCTCGGGGAGGAATTCAGGTAGAGGCTCTTTATCTCCTGCTGCATTTGGCTTACTGGGAGTGCTGAGTGGCTGAAATAATAAACACCTTTTCTTCTCACTCTTTGAAACTTTCTTTGTTGAGCATTTGAATTTCTATATGTCCTGATGGAGATCTGAATGTGGGGTTTTAAGTGTTATAAACAAAAAGATGTTTGAATATGCATTTCTGTAGGGAGAGGGTTTATTGCTTTCTTCCCATTCTCAAAGGATTTTGTGAACCTTTCTCCAAAAGTACAATCACTGTTGCATATAATATTGTTTGGGGGTATCAGATTTTTCAAGATTTGTGAAGATGTTTGATTAATATGATTAGGAAATCCTTCTCTTCCCCAGGATTGGTTTGGGTTTGCATGCTAGGGAAGAGTCCTGTTCCCCTTGGCTGTTAGAAGTGATACTTAGGGATGTTAGAAACAGAAAAGGCTTTGTTTGTATCTCTTCCCCCTAAATTCTTCCTGTCTGCTTTTATTTAAGATTCAGGGAATCCTTTCACCAAAGATTGATTGGCAGGGGAGAGTTATATAGTTGTGCTAACATCTGAGGCTTCTTAATAACACCAAAAAGTAACGTTAAGATTAGAACATTGGCACAGTTGAAGATCACTGTATTACTCTCAAAGTGATGCTTCTGTTATTTATAAAAATTAATTTAATCTTGTAGAGACCAGAACTTCCTTTTCCTTAAGGTCTAGAATTTTACTAAGGCTGATGCTTTTTTAGTTTATTTAATTATGTACCTAAGATTTTTGTATGGAGCAGTAGCTTTCACCAAAGTTAGTTTCTAAAAAGCATATAAAGTGAACACTGAAAATGTTCAAAATTATTATTAGGTTAAGCATTACATGGTTTATATATATTATGCCCTTTCTCAATAAATCTATTATATCCTCATATTCCTCAGTATTGAAACCTTATTATTTTATTTATTAAGTCTAATTCATTGGTCTGCTATAATATATGCACTGTACTATACATCTGGACAATACTGTATTAAAAAGCAAATTTTGTGGTGGGGGCAATATAGCTGGTATTGTATAAATTAAAAATTGTGTATGATCCATGACTCCAATGTATTTAAAATGTCTTTTAGTTTTGCACAGTACATTCGCAGGACACAATATTTAATGAATGTAAAGAAAATAATTGCTGCTCCTGAGCCACTCTCCCTGCTTGAGCCCGCTCCTACCTCTTAGGAGTGTACTTTCTTTTCAATAAACTATCTCTTTTTTTCATTTCTACAAAAAGATAAAGAAAAGAAAAGAAAACTAATTGCAAGGAATGAACTCTGATTTATTTTTCCTGATGATTTTGCACTTATCTACAGCTTCTTTGGAGATTTTGGTTTCATGTTTGGAGGAAACCCTCGTCAGCAAGACAGAAATATTCCAAGAGGAAGTGACATAATTGTAGATCTAGAAGTCACTTTGGAAGAAGTATATGCAGGAAATTTTGTGGAAGTAAGTTCAAACAGTAACAGCTATTCATGTTGGCTGCTAGAACTAGTTCTTTTGACTAAAAACAAGATGTTTCTTTTTTCTTCAAGGGCACCTTCTCTGTCTTTTAGGGTGTAGGGAGAGTGACCAGAATTATAGAATTGAATTAATCATAATCCTTGGTTCGTGAGACTCTGTTATTTTTTCTTGAATGCATCACCCAGCCCAAGAACTAAATAAAACAAACCATTACTTACGTCTACATACGTGATGCTTCTCTGTTTCATTCCCCTGCCTCCCTTCAGAGGTAGCTACTATCCTAAGTTTTATCTTTATTGTTCCCTTGTTGCTCTTGTTTATTGTATTACATATATATGAAATATGGATAATATTTATTTTTATTGTTTTTGACTTTGTGATAATGGTATCACACTGTAACTTATCTTCAGGGACTGACTTCTTTCATTCACTGTTGTGTTACCAAGATTCATCCATGTTGTTGCTTGTAACTATAATTCTGCTAAATAGAATTTTACTGTGATCACATGTAGCAATAGGCAGGTAGGTTATTTCTAGTTTTTTTCAATTCCAAAAAGTGCTTTTATGAACATTCTTATATGTATCTTCAGGCACATATGAGTGAGAATTTCTCTTGGATGGATATATGTAAGAGTGGTGCTGGGTAATATGAACCAGTGTTTATTTGTACAAGATAATACATAGTAGTTAAAAGGATGAACTTTGGAGCTAGATTGCCTGGTTTAGAATCCTGGCTCTGCCATTTATTACTTTATGTGACCTTGGTCATGTTACTGAACTGTTCTTTTCATTACTTCTCTATAAAATGGAGATGATCACAGTCCCTACCTCATAAGGTTATTGTGAGGATTAAATAAATTCATAACTGTAAAAGTGATTAGAGCATTGCTTGGCACACAATAAGTGCTACGAAGTATTTGCTCTAATTACTGTTATTGTTATTATTTATTCTGTTAACCTGGGCTTTCATGTTGGTAGGATTTCAAGGATTTTTCTCCAAGCATTTGTGTCATCGTGCTGCGTGAGCACGTGCTTTATAATAAGGTGTTTGGCTAATTAACCAGGTAAAAACAAGAATACATTTCTCCATGTATATTAATTTCTACATACTTGGAGGGATCAAAATGTTTGATTGCAATCAACTACAAAGAGATGCTCATTGTGTCTCTTCTTACTTGTTAAAGTATCTGAATTGAGATAGCACTGGAAGCAGTCCTAGACTGAGTTGCCAGAAACAGAGAAGTGTTTTCATTAGGTTGATCGTAACTAATCCCCTGGTGGTAGCCACATACCAGCCTTTGAAGGCTGCAGTTGCTCTTTAGGGGTTATGCTTCACACCGCTCTGATTTCTAAGACAGTAATTCTGTGAACTGCTTTAACTCAGTAGTATTTAATTAGTTTTAGAAATGCTAATATCATATACAATATTTTTCAGTTCTCTTCTTTTTTACTCCCCTCTCTCTTCTCCAACTTTAGAACTTAAGTCATTTAAATACCTATATGTTTCATTACTATGTTAGGGCTGATTTGTAACTCCTCAAAGACTTCTGTCAGCTTTAGGTCTCCCTGAGGGATAGCTTGACAGAGAAGGGAAATTCCAGCCCTGACATGCTCAGAGTCCTGCTCACTTGAAGAAATCAAAGACTGTTACACACGAAAGAGAAGCTGACATTGTTCGTGCACTTCTTAGGTAGTTAGAAACAAACCCGTGGCAAGGCAGGCTCCCGGCAAACGAAAATGCAACTGTCGGCAAGAGATGCGGACCACGCAGTTGGGCCCAGGGCGCTTCCAGATGACCCAGGAGGTGGTCTGTGATGAGTGCCCGAATGTCAAGTAAGTGACAGCACCTTCTTTGTTCTACCAAGAGACACTTTAGTCCTCTCATTTGTCTAATAAAATGCTAATGATCTATTCTTAGATTTTTTTCCCTCCCTCCCCTCACTTTTCTCTTATGTTCTACCAGAGAATAGAGAAAGAAATATTTTTAATTTTTATGTTTCTGAACTGATGAGCAGTGTCCTTTATTTCTGAATATACTTAACCAATGTTAATGTTTTATTTTTTTCTACTTGGGCTATTAGGTCAATCTTATACATCCAGCTGACATTTCAGATTAGAGAAGTACTATTTGCTGATTATGTCAAAAACAGAACTATTTAATTGAACCTTAATTTATATACATCAAAACTAAATCAGATTTTTGTGGGATGGGAAACTAAATCAGATAGGATAAATTCCCCTGCTAGATTCCTGATAAACATGACCCTGTCCTTCCAGTTGCAAATGTCTGTTAGTGTGAGTAGTTTTCTCTGTTACAGATCACACAGCTCAAAGTAATCAGTCTACTGCAGGCTATTTTGGAGACAGCAGTTGCATGATTATGTAATAAATAGTAGCTTTGCTGTGGCTTTTGGCATGTGGAAGATGTATCAGATGGCTTTGTCAACCAGAGATATAGGATAGTCTTTTAAGAAAAAGCTCCGATAGAATAGAAAAAACTAATGATCTGTATTGCGGGGTTTGCTTTGTAT
Organism: Lyroderma lyra; assembly: GCA_004026885.1. Taxonomy (NCBI): domain Eukaryota; kingdom Metazoa; phylum Chordata; class Mammalia; order Chiroptera; family Megadermatidae; genus Lyroderma; species Lyroderma lyra. The sequence continues at coordinate 11,107 of PVJL010003273.1, forward strand.
TATCTTTTTTTTTTTTTTTTTTTCATTTTAAATTCTCTGTCTCAGACTAGTGAATGAAGAACGAACACTGGAGGTAGAAATAGAGCCTGGGGTGAGAGATGGCATGGAGTACCCCTTTATTGGAGAAGGTGAAATATTGATGTTGATACTTTATTATAACTTTCTGCTCTCTGTTTGCTGTGAATACCCCCCCACCCCCTCCTGTGGCCACATAATAAATGCACATATCATTTCCAACAATCTTCAGTGAGTTTTAGGATACAGAAAGCCTATTATGACCATCATTGTAGGTCGCCTTAAGTAGTAGCATTACCATTTATCATGGCAAAAGTTACTGTCTAGTAGCCTAAGTTATATCAAAATTTAGGGTGTTCAGACCTTAATGGATTAACTTTAACTTGGCAATGAAAGAAGGTATGTAATTCTAGTTGGTTTATCATAACTCTTTTCATTAATAAGATGCTGTCAGACCTCACCTTTGGGGTTAAATTTAAAACTCTACAAGAAGAAAAGTTTTAGGCCTTCAGGTTCAGGAAATCAATGAATCATTCTTTGTTTAGGAAATAGGTCAAGTTGTTTATTGCTGTGCTTGAGGTACAAATCCTTACTAATAATCTGAAACTTGCTCTCACAGATAGAGTTGATAGTCAACACCTTAGGTAGTGGCTTCAAAATAGTCTCCCAACTGCTAAATAGATTTTCAGTGTTGCACTTGTGTGGCCCACAGCCTGCTCTCATCTGTTTTGACTAGGTGAGCCTCACGTGGATGGAGAACCAGGAGATTTACGGTTCCGAATCAAAGTGGTCAAGTAAGTAATTTCAGAGGCCTTTTCTTAACTTTTGCTTTTCAGATGAGTCATATTATAGAAACATGGATAGCCACAGGGCATTTCCAGACTTTTTCCTATTTCATGCACTTAATACCCTAAATCATGCATGTCCAACCTTCGGCCCAGGACCACTTTGAATGCAGCCCAACACAAATTCTTAAAACATAATGAGATATTTTTGTGACTTTTTTTTTTAGCTCATTAGCTATCGTTAGTGTATTTCATGTATGGCCCAAGACACTTCTTCCAGTGTGGCCCAGGGAAGCCAAAAGTTTTCACACCGATGCCCTAAATTATTTTTTGTAACTGTACACCAATACTGAAAATTTGGGGTTGGATTAGGCCTGGGATTGAGCCCAGTTATTTATTTACTCAGGACCTACAAACCCAAAAGATGTTGGAAGGAAAGAATTGATAAGACAAGTAAGGAGTTGTAAGTGAGAGGTAAACAAGAATGGGAAATCCAGGAGACCTGAGATGTTAACTGAGAAAATCTGGCACTATGTAAGGGTGGGAGACTTCTTAGAAAGGGCCTTGTGTTACATAATGTGCAGTTTCTGTGCAGACAGAGCTCTTCTTTTGTTGACTACTCTTCAGCATGAAATGTTGCTTAGACAAGAATGTGCATGGGACTCAGGCTTTCTTGTTTCTTGATTATTTTTATTTTTTTACCACTTTGGAAACCTGTGATACCTCTGCTTCTATGGATTCTTTGAAACAAAGTTCCCACCTAAATATGAGAAATAGGTGCCCACCCACTAGGACTTTCCACTCGTAGCACTCCTTAATCTCAGTGATGTTTTCTCCACTTCCCTTACCTGCCTTGTCTTTCTCATTGCTTTCCCAGAGAACCTGAAACATGTGCTGTTCCTTGAACAAACCTGGTACCTTCTCAAGCCCCTGTCTTTGACAGAATTCCCTCTTGTCCTGGGGATCTTCCCCCATGCCCACCTTATCTACCCCTCTAGAGCTGACCTGGCCTTGCAAGTCCAGCTCTGGAAACAATTTTGGACCTATTCTGGATGCCCGTCTCCTCAACCCCCAGTGCTAGAAGTTGTCTTTCTCTCTTTTCCATACTCTGGTTACTTGTAGCTTTATTTACATGTTTGGCTTCTGCTAATGGTGAGCTCCTTGAAAGTAGGGTTTGAAAAAATCTTTACCTATGTATAGAATCTCAATTAGTACTATACACAAAGGACTAATACATGCTTATTGTCTGAAAGAGTGCTATTCATTCTTTTCCAAGATTTTCTACAAACTCATTAAACTCTTCTCAAAGAAAGATGGAAGTTAATAACTTTCACCTTGTTCTTTTTTTTAGGCACCCAATATTTGAAAGGCGAGGAGATGACTTATACACAAACGTGACAATCTCACTCGTTGAGTCTCTAGTGGGCTTTGATATGGATATTACTCACTTGGATGGTCACAAGGTAAACAAGCCAATTTTTCGGCTTCCTGTCCTCTTACTGCTTTCACGTGGGTAGTTTTGAGATTATTTCAGCCACTTCAGTTATTTAGAGCCAGGGACTCCTTTCTCAGTCTTCTGTTCCCTCTCCTTCCTGTACTGCTGAATGTCTAGCAGTAACAGTGCCACCAACGTTTCAGCTCCTCGGGGTTGATTGCACAGCCTTTGGCAGTCTAGTTCTTGCAGTTTCCTGGCAAAAACCTTACTTTTTTACTTGTCTACATGCTTGGTTTTTGTTTTTCTTTTGAAAGCCTTCTCTTTTGCAATGTCCTAATGATCTCCTCTTTCTCCTTTGTCCTTGCTGCTCCTTGGAGCTATGACCTGAGCTTTGGGCACCAGTGTTCACTAGGAGCTGATATTATACTTTGAGAGTATCAGTCCTGCTCCTGTACATTCCTTTTGGCTTTTCAGGTACATATTTCCCGGGATAAGATCACGAGACCGGGAGCCAAGCTATGGAAGAAAGGGGAAGGGCTCCCGAACTTTGACAACAATAACATCAAAGGCTCTTTGATAATCACTTTTGATGTGGATTTTCCGAAAGAACAGTTAACAGAGGAAGAAAGAGAAGGTGAGGGTGTGTGTGTGTGAGTGCTGTATGTGCTTGTGTAAAGAGGACAGGCAATGAAAACAAAACCTGCCAGTGGCATCAGACATCAACTGCTAACACTGCAGACACGAGACTAGTGACCTTGCCTTTCTGTGAAGGCAATACTGAAAACCCTTCTGCCACTGTGTTACAAAAGGCTGTGTAAACTGGGCTCTGAAACTTTGGGAGTGATGGGTTTTGTGGATGTGTGGATGAAACCAAATCACTTCAAACAAGTGAGCTGGACCGAACTCTAATATAAAAGAAGAGATGAGATCCACGTTTAGAGGGATTAGAGGCTTAAGGGTGATGTCTGTGGTGACCGGTTGAGAAGAGGGCCAACTGGTGGGTCATAGTTAAAAAGAAGAAGGTGAAAGAGGTCAAAACGGAAAAGAGGACAAAGAAGGAGTACATTACAGCTGAAGAACTTTTCATTCCATTTCAGTTGCCTCTTCTCATAGGATTTTATAAGGTGTGTGTGGTGTGGGTGCCTGAGAAACAGAAAGATGAGGGATCACCTTGGACATACATGTGTATATGTGGGGGTAGCCACATGCAGTGGAGCTGGACATTGGTTATTTGTTTACTTCAGATGTAGGGTTGTCATAGACCTTTGGTGAGCCTCCTCATAAACATGGTCTTTAAACTCTAGGGAAGTCACATTTTTGGTTATGGCGTCATTTGTTCATTTTTTCCTCAGGTATCAAACAGCTGCTGAAACAGGGATCAGTGCAGAAGGTATACAATGGACTGCAAGGATATTAAGAGTGAATAAAATTGGACTTTGTTTAAAATAAGTGAATCGGCGATATTTATTATCTGCAGGGTTTTTCGTGTGTGTTTTTACTTTCAACATGCAAGTTTGGCTTAAGTTTTTTTCTTCTTCTAATGATCGTCATGAAATGACTAAGAGGGCTTAAGAATTTGTTCATTTTTGTTCAGAAAAGAATGACCAGCAAAAGGTTTAATAATACCTCTCCCTTTGGGGATTTAATGTCTGGTGCTTTTGCCTGAATTTGAAGAATTAAAGCTGCAAGAGGACTCCAGGAGCAAAAGAAACACAATATAAAGGGTTGGAGTTCATTGTTAGCTATTTCACTCAGAATGCCAACTAGAGAAGTCTGTTTTTAAATACATTTTGTTATTTTCCCTTGACTCCTGTTTCTTATTGGTTTAGCTACACTCCTCTCTTCCATCTCCACTTTGGTTATTTTCCCTTCGACTGCAAGTTTCCCTCCTTGGTGACAGAGTTGGGTTATTTTCCCATCAAGTAAGAAAGGTACACAAACCTGCAAAGGTGTGATAAAGATCCAGTCCCCATACTAGTCTTCTAGAAAGGAGCCTGAAGAAACTGAAGATTAGAGATAGGGGTAGATGAATCCAGGTTACACAAAGATCTAATTGTCCTTGAGAAAGTATATTTCCTCTCATTTAATGTAGGAATAATACAATCTGATATGGTTACTTTACTGTTCAGAAGGCACGTTAATATATCTGATCTCAGTTGACCTAATGATTAAAAAGACTTCAGTTTTTGTTAGGAACCAGGTTTTCTATTGTCTCTACAAAATGAATTTAAAGTAGAAATGCAAATTATGTTTGTATCTTCCAGCGGCACCTAATTTAGATAGTATATATGATTGAGTATATTTGACTTTTCAACCTCCTTCACTTTTCTGCATTATACAGTCACGCCACACTCCACTTTTCATATACCTTTGGACTTTTGCCTCAGCTAGTGAGTGTTTCAGTGCTGTTGAACAACGTTGGTTGCAGTGTGTGTGGCACTGCCTTCCAGCCATCAGGATACTTTCAGCAGCATTCCTGCCTTTGGCTATGCAGCAGCCAAGGGCAATGCTACTGCTTGCCTTTGCATTGCAATTTTGCCTCTGTTTTACAAAAATGAGTGGAAAAAGTGGTAAAATGGATATTTCATTATTTTAGAGCAATTCATAGCAAGGTGAAAAGCAGCACACTTTTAACCAGACATAATTTAGATTTGAGTAGTTCAGCCTTATGTTCACCTGTGAGGTAAAAGAAAATTGAAATGCTGAAAAATCTACCTTAGAAATCAAATGAGACCACTTAAATATACATCTAAGTTCGGTAGACTTTTTGTACATTTAATCATTATGTACTGAGTTGCCCTAATTGAGCATTTCATAGAAATATCAACATTTCAACCTGCTCAAAAGGATGTACTCTGAACTATCATGAATTAATGAATTCTACTAAAATTACTGTGGAAGAAGCATTCTAGGTAGTGACAGATAAGTGTCTTCAGTCCTGCAGGGAAGAATGATATTCCAGCAAGATATGCAATGAAGCAGAAAGGGTGTTGACCTGGGATCAGACTCGATGTCTGTGACACTAGGCAAGCCAGTTAATCTCTCTGAATTTCAGTTTTCTTATCTGCAAAATGGGAATAATGAAGGGTGATATATTTTAACCTGAGCTTTTGTGCACGTCTAACATATTTGGCTACTTGTTTGTTTATGTTTACTTCTTGGACCTCAGCTGCATTCATTGTTGGTTAGGTTGCCAGATTTCCTGAACCCTAATGGGTGTCGGTGCTCAGAAATTGCTTTTTTTTTTTTTTGGAAAAAGAACAGGATATGGTTGTTAATAGAAATGGGAACGGAATAAGGAATTTACTATATTCATTGAGAAAAGGGAAGCTACTACTAGCTCTTGTAACAACAGATGTATCTAACCTGAACAAAGGTATAGCTAAGGACTCTGGGAGATAAGCAGAGAAGACAAAATAGTTGGGTGAGTGAAAAACATTCTAGTCTTTGAATCACTGAAATTGCACTAATACTTGTGAGCCAGGCTTGACTACAGGTCACAGGCAGTGGGCACCAGTACACTTTGCACAGTGATTTATATTGCAAAGAGCCCAGGCCCTTTCTCTTTCACTAAGAGAAATCAATACTTAGGAGTGATACAACCTTAGTCATAATTCCCCAATTAATGCAGTCAGCCTGAGAATGACATAATTGGAGGGCAGTCTGGTCACAGACCTGAGAGTCAATAAAAACCTAAAGCTGCATTGTCCAGTACAGTAGCCACATGTGGCTGTTGAACACTTAAAATGTGGCTAGTGTGAACTGAGGGGTGCTCTCGGTGTAGAATATACATTCAATCTTGGAGACCTAGTTTAAATGCAATAATTTTATATATTGATTACATGTTGAAATGATAGTCTTCTGGGTATATTTGGTAAAATAAAATACATTATTAAAATTCACCTGAGACTATTCTGTTCTTTTACTTTTTAAAATGTGGCTACTAGGAAATGTAAAATTATATTTGTAGCTCACATTGTATTTTGTTGGTAACACTGCCGCCAAGTCGGCCCTCACCATGGAAGAAGAGGACTAGGGCTTCAGGATGAAGGGCTTCATAAGTCATCCCTATTCAAGTACCTCTTACTTGACTCAGTCCATTGGTCCAGATGGTTAAGATGTTTTGTGATCCCCGTTACACCCAATATTCTGTGCCTCTCCACTTGATGACATCAAGATTTTCATCTAAATGGTGAATACAAGTGCTGACCAAGGAGTTGAAGGACAGCTCTTGGAATTTGCCTCTAAAAGCCTTTTTTCCAGGTTGTCATTCATCAAAACATCAAGGTAAAGTCCTATCAACCTCCATGAAAATAACTAATTTTGCATCTAGTTACATTTATTTATTTGTCAGGATAAGCTAAGAGGCTTTGTTGAAATCCAGTTATATGACAGCCTGTTGGGAAATGAGGTGTATCATCAATATAACTTAGTCTTCCTGGGCTCATATTGGGTTCCGGCACTTTCACATGTAGGTGCTTATGAGTGATGTCTGACTTGGCTGTCATGCTTTTAGAAAAATCTCCCACCTCCAGTCTTCAGCCTCTCACTCCTCCACAGTGCCTAAATCACAGACATGTCTAGTAACCTGTACATTTTCTCAGTACTCTGAGATTTCATCCAGTCCAGAAGACCTATTTCTTTTGAAGTGCTGAAGTGTTTCTTATCATCACCTCTTCCCACTTAGGCTGCCATTTCCTCTTACTGATGTTGCTCATTCTACCTTTCATATTTCAAACATTATTCTTTTTGACAGAATATAGAAACAAAATGAGGGGTTTTTATATACCATAGTGGTTAAAATATATAGGCTCTAGAAACAAACTGCTGAGAATCAAATTCCAATTCTACCACTTACTAGTGTGCCTCAATTTCTTCAACTGTAAAATAGTAATACTAATAGTGCCTGTTTCATAGGTACTATTGGACAGTTACAACTGGAATGCTGGCTTGGAAAAAGGCAAAAAGGAGCAAGTTAGTATCTCTATGTTGCTTAACTAAGGTATCAGGTTTATGTATTTTTTTTTCTGTTTATTTCATCTCCTTTGCAATGCATGATGTGTCTCCAGGTGGCACTAAATAATGCTGTGCTAGCTGTAAAAAATAGCCCTGGGGCTCCAGATTTTTAAAGTCATTTTCTGATCATTTTCACTAAAATCAAGCTAGTAAGTAAAACAACAATAATTATAATTTTCATTGTGAACTCAGTGCAAATAAATAATGCACCTTTACTGTGTCTGCCCTCCTCTCTTGGCCTCAGTTAATTCTAATGTAGAGAAGGTAGATTCCATGTGGGCTAGATTTTTATTTAGAGCTCAATTTAAATCAATCAATCAGTCAATCTCCTGACAATTAGTAACAGTTGTGGAAATCATTGTGAGGAGCCAAGATAGATGATTAGGAACAATTCAGGTAATTAAGCTTCTGCCTCTTGTACCAGATCACTAACCTGTGAGAATAGGAAACAGACGAGGTTTTCATCAAAGCATTTGATAATTCATCTTATGATATCACTTAAGGACAAAATGGAAGCATATAGTTGGATTCATAACTCACTAATTATGACCAAATATGCTGTTGATTAATGAATAGACCACTGTCAACCTGAATGGGGGAGGGGGTAGTCTCTGCTGGTGAATGTCCAAGAAGAGAGTTTAAAATGCCAGGTGTCTCCTGTGTGTGTCAGTCACAGAGTTTTCACAGCTCCTACAAGCTTGTGAGTCCAAAAAGTTCCCCAGGGGAGGCAGAACACTTTAATGCTGACCAGACAAGCTTTGATTACTACACAATTCTTAGGATGGGGCAAACAACTTAAGCTGGAGCGAAAGGGTTGGGGTACATCAGCTTCATCCACGGCATTGATGGAAAGGCATGATTTGGCAACACCACTGTCAAGGTGTCACTTGAATTTATGTCTCTCTCAACATAATCATGGGGACTTGCACTAAATTTGGTGGGTAAAGTAACAAACTAAAGAGTCAGTTGAATAAAATGTTTATACCATCCAGCCATTATAAGGAGCTATAATTCTTCAAATTGTAAGAGCTAACGCCTCCATGTTTTGTGACTTGGAGGAATTTTGACACTGGTGGGAGCAGGAATCTTCCCCTAATTCTGCTCAGCAACGGCTATAAAAGAGAAGCTAGGGTCTCACAGGAAGCAAGGTGAGCAGCCCGATGATGCCATAATGTCCCAGTTACTATTGCCATGTAACAAATTACCCGAAAACTTAGTGACTTAAAACAGCAGTATTTATTTTTCTCACAAATATATAGTATGGGCTGGGTTTGATGAAAACAGCTCCTGTGCTTCACATAGTGTCAGCTAGGGCAGCTCAAAGCCTGGGGACTAGAATCACTTAAAAACTCTCTCATCACCCCTCTGGGAGTTGATCCTGGGAGGACTCAAGCAGCTGGAGGCTGGAACGTGGGACTCCTTGGGAACCTTTATCACTATGTGGTCTCTGCAGCATGGAGCTTCAGCACAGCTGGACTTCTTACATGTTGGCTCAGGGTTCACAAGACACATATTCCAAAAGAAAGAGAGAACAAAGAAAAAGCCTATTTCTTTTTATGACAAATGGTACATATGGTCAGCCTAGTCTCACTGGGCTAAACACAAGATGTCAGTAGGCTGACCATATGTACCATGTGAGAAAGGACAGTACCATTGTTTTCTGTGCTATTTAAAATGCAACATCTGGTCAGCCTAGCAAGTATAGATCAGTGGCTATAGGGACTAGAGAGGCTGGAGCCATATGAGTCCTGAGAATGTTCTACGAAGGAGGAATACATGGGAAGTGTGCATGGAGGACTAGAAGGGCAGGGCCAAGTGCACCTGTAACAGGGTGAGTGTGTGCAGGGGCAGGCTAGACCCAGGGAGTCCTTCCCGGGCTAGTTCACAGATTGGCATGTGTTGAAAACAATATTCCACTTTGGACATTCATGGAGGGAGACAGGGAGAGAATAATTTGCGGGAGAGGGGGGTTAGTTATGCACTTTGCCCTTTATATTGAAGACTAAGAATTATTGCATGTACTAACTATATGATTAAAATGTACATTTAATTAAATTGTCTTTTGTTTCACAATTTCCCTTTTATTTGAATGAATAGCTTTATACACTCATAATTAACCACATTTTCCCATGTATAACATGATACTTTTGTCTAGAGTTGTTAGACCAGAAATTGGGGGTCATGTTGTACACAGAAGTAACCAGTTGATACTGATTTTTTTTTGCTTTTTGGTATGTAGGTAGCTCCCTGACTAGGAATCGAACCCAGGCCACAGCACTGACAGCGCCAGTGCCGAAGCCTTAAGCCACTACACCATCAGGGAACTCCCAATACTGATTTCTTAATGTTGGGTTAGAAAAGTAGGGGTCGTCTTATACACGGGGTGTCTTATATACAGAAAAATATGGTACTAAGAATATGGGCTGCTTACATGGCTCTGGGCTTAAAGTTCTCTAAAACTACGTTTTAAATTATTTTTTTCTGATTGTATGTTGTCATAATTTTTCCACTTTTGGTTGACTGTTTTACCCTCTTCTTATTTCTGTTTGTCTGCTTTTGTTTTCATTCGTTTTGTGAGTCATGAGCCTGGCATCTTCTTAAGAAACATATTAAAGGTTTTCATTTTTAATAATAAAATGCATTTGTTGTTTCTGTAAATGGTGATATTATTCTATTTGAGAATTCCAGCCAGTCTGACTACTGACAGCAGGCAACAGCCCCTAGCTGGTCTCAGAGGCCCTCTCACAGCTGAGCTTGTAGGCTCAGATGGCCAAACCTGTCCAGAAGGGAAAGCCTAACACCTGCAAGGACCATTTTGTCAATGTTTCTTTATTTCCACAAGAGGGCGCTGTCTAGTGTGGAGAGAATGGGCTGTACATGCTGGGGACTGTGTAAGGAAGGGGTCATGCATGGAACTTCCATTTCCAGGTTTCCAGTTTGTCCCAGAGTCAATTTAGCTCTCCCTTACTGACTGGTCATCATGCTGGCCTCTCTATGCATGATCCAGGCAGGGGCTCTGTGCACTCTCCTAAGCCTGGGAAAAGCCCGCCGTCTGATGTAGAGAGGCAGTGGGCAAAATCACATCACAGGGAGAGAGAGCTTGATTGTGGAAGACGTTACAATATGAATTTGGTATAAAAATAATTAGGAGCAATGGCAGACTTTTTCAAAGGAAAACACAAAGTGAAAACAATATACTCTATTGATTCATGATACATTTATTAAGCAGCTGCAATGTACATAAACTTTGGAGGCCCTGGGGAAGCTAGGATGCCCAGAGCTCCATCCTGCAAGGAGGAGCCCAACCAGGGCAAGGTAGGGGTGCAGGCTCGCTCCCTCCGCACCCTCCGCACTGACCTCTGCACTTAGACTCCTTCCCAAAGCAGTTCCATGCGGGCTTTCCAGTCTACCGCGGGCATAGGCACACAGGGACACACTGTGGGCCGTCCCTGGTCCAGTGTTTGCTGAAGATGGTTCTGGCTCATGGGAAGACCATTTCTAACGACATGCTGGGCCCAGTGTTGAGACATGTCCCCCACTCCTAGAGCCTGGCCTCTGTCATCTCCCTCCTCCTTTGCACACCTTCTTTGAAATGATGCTTCTCTCCTTTGCATGGCGCAGAGCTCGACCCTGCTACAGCCCTCCACAGCACAAACGGCAGGCCTTAGCCAAGGAGTTGCAGCAAAGCAGCTCCTGTGTCATCAGGGCCACCAGGCAAGTGGTGGCTGCTGCAGATTTGCCACATGTACCCTGGAAGAGAACGTTTCCCAGGTTTGTGAATTCATCTGATTGGAAAGTGTTAGAATGATAGGAAAAATTACTTTACTGAGGAAAACAATTAAGCAATTTAGATAGTAGCCAAGAAAGAAAGAAAGAAAGAAAGAAAGAAAAGAAAAAACAACAATAAAACAAGGTCTGACAGCCACATGGTTATGGTCCTATTTCCGGAGTAACAAGATCCCTGGCTGCACCCTCTGGCTGCACCCTTTTGCACCCCTAGTAAGTGGAAGATGTGTGTGTGTGTGTGTGTGTGTGTGTGTGTGAGAGAGAGAGAGAGAGAGAGAGAGAGAGAGAGACAGACAGACAGACAGACAGACAGAGAACTGTCTCCTCTCAGGGTTTTTGGCTCCTCTCACCACAGCGGGAAGACTGGCCTCAGGGCTGTGGTGGCCCTGTCAGAGTGGCAGAGCAGAGGCAGAACTGAGGGATAGGCACTGCAAAGTTAGATTTCTGCTCAGCAGTGCGGTTCAGGGTGACCAGACTGAGGTGGGGGCGGTGGCAGAGCTGACATGTTCTAATGTGGCATTCAGGTAGCATTTCCTGTTTGAGGAAATGCCAATCATTCAAATCAAAGACAGGAGAGTGCTGATGCAAATTATGGCCTCACCCACACCCACTCTGGATCACCGCATCCCCGCTCCTGACCCCTTGCCTCAGGTTCTCTGGTCCTTAATGTTTCTCTGAACTTACCTTTGAGCTCATGAGCAGAGGACATATGAGTAACAACCTGACTTAGGACTTACATTTCATTACATCAGAAAGTAAATAAACCTTGAATGGTTAGTTTTGGATTTTTTACAAAGAGATAACACTGCCATTTCCTCTCTCTACAATATCCTGACTACATGTGGTTTCTGATGGTTTAAACCCTTTTGGGTGATCATTTCCTATTCCTTCTTAAATGTGACACTCCCACATTTCTTTTAGTTAAATGTCATGTTCTCTGTTCACTTCTCAAAATATACTGTATTTAGCTATTTACAATGAGTAGACATTGTTTTCTAACAACAAATAAATGATGGTAAGGACCATGAGATCACCAGTCTCTTCTATAGGGCACTACTGCCAGCCCCTGGGCACTACTGCCAGCCCCTGGGCACTGCTGCTTGTACCTGGGCACTGTGCCTGCCCCTGGGCACTGCTGCTTGCACCCGGGTACCACTGCCTGCACCAAGGTACTGCTGCCTGCACCTGGGTACTGCTGGCCCTTGTCCTGAGCACCACCTGACTGCTGGACACTGCCCTGTCCTGCTCAGCTGAGGCCACAGTGTACCTGTGTCATACTGAGTTCTGTACAGACTGTGGGAAGTCTCTTTACTCTGCTGTGCTAGCGGCTGTCTACAGGTATCCAAACAGAAATATGCCTGAATTTCCTGACAGCCCCTCCAGTTCTGGCTCCTGCTGAGTTCAAAGGAAGGCTGGGCCAGGAGACAGGGCCGAGTGGCAGACACTATTTTGTTCCCTTCGACTATGAAGAAGACTTCAGTACCAGGCAGGCCTGTCGGTCTTGGCTCTATTGCAAGGAGGTGTGTTCTGCCCTAGAGGGTTCCCAACCCCTCCTGCAGATGGTCCTGGTTCTCTTTCCCCCCAGTCTGCAGACATGCAGCCACTCAGCCTCGGAGGAGCCCGAGGCTCTGGGACTGCACATGATCTATCAGCTATCTATGTAACTGTCCCATTTAAATTAAGGTAAAGAGTTCAAACTTTTAGGAGCCATGGAACATTTATATTGGAAAAGAAAAATCAAAACATATTGATCGAGTGACAAAGTTCACTATTTATGCAAATCAATGGCAACAAAATGTATATTGGCATGTCATTCATGGTCCATGTTGTTAACAGAAATAAATCTTAAATGCAAATTTTAGGATAATAGAGTGGAGAATAGAGACTAGAAAATGATCTTTTCTTTTTATTGTCTCTCGTCTGTGTCACCAGGGCATGACTACAGGTAATTTTATAAGGGCTAACGCTCACACTGTTGTCCAGGCCACTCCAGGCTTCTGTTGGGAAAAACCCAGCACGATGGAATGAATTGAGGACCACGGGGTAGTAAGTGCAGGACGGGATATAGACCCTGGTCAGACTGCCACCCCCACCACTTGCCTGTGGTGTGAGTCTCTACGCAAAACTTGCATTACAAAGAGCAAGTTAGGCTATGGGGAATTCTGCCTGAACTTGGTTTGTATTTGACCTATTCCTTGACCTATTTAAGTATTTTCATTTTTATTTAAATAACTATACTTTTCAATTTAACATTTCTATTTGACTCTTTGTTAAGTCTGCCTCTCCCTGCCCATGGCCCATTGTGCTTTTTACAGATGAGTAAACTCAGAGAGGTTAAATAACTTGCCAAAGATGATAAAGCCCTCACTCTCAGCTGTGTCATCTCTGAATAGGCTAACCGAAGGCAAAGACTGTATCTGAGTCACATGGTATTCCCCATGACCCTCTTGGCACTTTCAGTAGTCGGGTATTATTGGGGTTCCTAAGAATTCCTATTTATTGATCGCTCACTGTGTGTCAGTTTCTACGTGGAGCAAATGTTATCTTATTAAATCCTCAGCACATCTTTAGTAGCCAGGTTTTATGGCCCACATTTAGCGGACGAATAACTAAAGCCTGACAAGATTAAATCTCTCCTTAGGTCACATAGCTAGTAAACAGTGACACCAGTCTGTTCCCACTCTGGATGCAAGGTTCCTAAGCTGCTCCCACACCCTGACCCCAATCCATCCGGCCCCTCTTCACCTAGCTCACCCCCACCTTCCTGCTGTATCCGTCCCCCCACTATCTCAGTCTCCATTAGAATCTGAGCCCTGTAGTCTCCATTGTTGCTTAAGCCACTGAAAGATTTGGCTGCTTGTGGCACAATCCCAGCGCCGAAAGCAATGCCCACACTACCTGCCCTGGCCCTATGATCAGCACCTTCTCAATTTCAACTTGTCACCTTCCTATGTCCTAACAAGAACATGGGAAGCAAAGACTTTCCACATCCCTAAGTGTTCTAGAGATCAGATAGCAAAAAGTGAAGAAATACTCCCAGCGGAGAGCCTTGCCGAGTGCAAGCGGAGTGAAGGCTTACTCCCCTCTTACGGGCCTTCCACTAGCCTCCTACATTTTCCCTCTCAACATGCACAAAGTCTAATCAAGGCAATCTATGAAGAAGAATGGTCTCTTTATTGGTTGATTTAACTGTTAGTCCTTTTGAATGCTCAATTAAATCTCCAGAGGCCAGGAGAAATCTTGGTGCCTTACAAGTAGACAGTGGCCTACCTCGTTTCCAAGTAATTGTTGTGTCATCCTTCACTTGTGCACACATGTGCATGCACAACTGCACACCCTCTCAGGTAGCTGTGTGATCCATTTGACTCCTAATCATAAGACAAAATTCATCCTATTTTTTTAACCATTGGTGCCACCAGTCTTGCCTATTCAATAAGAGGATGAGGTGGCCTCAAAACTAAGTCACCTGAGAAGTAACTGAAGGAACAGAGATGATAAAAGTCAGATAAGGGTAGCAGGATATACATGGATGTCTCTAACTATCTAAAGTGCAACATATAGGGCAAGAAATTGATTTAGTTTCTGAAGGAGAATCTGAATCCACCGGTGAGGTTACAAGATAGGCAGATGCTAACTTGATATGAAGGAAACTAGTAACCTCCTAGTTACAGGAGTGATTCAAAAAATAGGGTGATGGGGACATTCCCGTATCCGAACATATCCAAGCAGATAGCAGACACTGGAGGGAGGCTCTGAGTTGAGTGGGAGGCTGGCCTAGAACCCCTCAGTGATCATGTAATGGGCTCAGTGTGTGCTGGGTAGGAGGCAGGTGCTGCAAATACAAGATTGAAAATGACATAGACACTGCTGTCCTCTGAGAAAACCTCCTTTGAGTTTAATGTAGGCTGAGGGCAGGCACCACAGCTTACATTTCTCTTGTGTGCCCATGTAGCTAACTATAGTGTTATGGAGCCAGACCCAACAGTGAGCATCTAGAAGACAAGAATTATACCATCCACTGGTGAATCCTTAGCACCTAGCAAAATGTAAGAAATTAGTTTTGAAATTAATGTATGTATGTCCAGAGAATACTCAGTACAAGTCAGTAAATGGATCCACACAATCTATAATATTGACTCACTATTGAAAGGACCCATCCTGACCCCAGTGGTTAAGGAAGTGTCTGAATTTACTAAGGTGCATGAGTTACTCGACTCCAGTGGCTTCATTGTAACCATATGACCCTTGGCTAATAAGACCACAGCTCTTCTGAACATCTTTGTGTCCAAGGGCTTCAGCAAGCAGTCCATGGGGCTTGTCAGAGGGTGATGGTTTCACCTTTCATCTTCCTTCTTGTCTAAAGAGTACCACTAACCTGGTTTCGAAAATATTAAAAGTTAATGACAGAAACCAGCAGGAGAAAAAGATGTGATTTTCTGTATTGACTAGCATTCCTCTGGGAAACGTTTAACCAGAAATAATGTAATCATTTACCTTTTATTTACCTTCTAACCCTGAGGTAGAGATCATTTCAACACCAGCTGAGTCATCACTAAAGTCAACAGTTAAAGGTCTCCGGCAAAATTGGTTCGCAATTATTCTCTACCAACTGAAATTATACGGGTAAACTAATTTTTTAGTGTTTTAATTGTTAACCAAATTTAATACATTTTTCTATTTCTTTCACTTTTCTTCAAATACAGCCATGTTTCCTCCTGTGAGGAATAATAACTGGCTTGCTTTTAGGTAGTGCCCAGCAGCCAGCTCCCTCAGTTCTCTTTAGGCCTTATATTCTTTTCATTTGGGATTAATAGAGAAAAAGTGACTGGACTAAATAGAGGCTCCACCTCTGTGTGAGGTAGTCAAGTTCCAGAAGCTCAAGTTCCTGAGCCGCTGCTCCTTCTTCTATAATGGACAGAAGATGAGAATGGTACAGGCCCCATGGAGTTATGAGGATTAAAGCACAACGACTTTTACAGAATAGGGAATCAATAACATTAGCTATGAAGGTATTTCCCTGAGGAGGAGCTGGTCCAGACTCAGAATTCTCTCCGTGCTTCCTTTAACCCTAAAACGATTCTCTTTTGAGAAACAACATTGAGTGGGTATCAAGGTCACACTAAACGGTATGTAGAAGAGAGTCTTCCTCTAAACAAAAAGAGAATGAAAGGTTTCCCATAGTTTCTTAGGTGATAATGAAAAGCCTGTTGCAAGGACCACTGTATTCTTGAGGCCAATTTCACACATAGGATCACCAGCTCAAATGGTAAAAAACTTTCCTGGAAAAGGTAGAAAGACTTGATGAAGTACAACTTTTTTCTATTCTAGGTTTAGATTACGCTTCTTCGGATTAGGGAGAGGTAAAATTAAAGGAGTTGGGACCCTGGGAATGAGCACCTCCTTGCATTTTGCATCCTCTTTTTTGCTTAGTCCTCCCTCCCTTTCCCCATTTATCCCCTCAAATGGGTTTCTTTTTAGGGTTTGAATTTTCAGAGTCGCGTCATGGTTATGAAGGTAGGATTGGGAGAAAGCTTTCAGAGCCCTTTCTCCACCCAGAGAAAATAAGTCATCACCGCTGGTCACTGTGGTTTAGTAATTTTTACTACGACATGCTCAGGTCCATGTCTTCCAACTTTGGTGCCATGGCACTGAGTATAAGGACTCTTCCCAATTACTTCCAAGGCAACTAGTGCTAAGTTACCTTCACAAGAAACCTGATGGATTCTTGGACAAGGGTAACTTACATTCCATTAAGCGATGTTTTACACTGGAGAAATAAATCCTAACCTGTCTCCACAGGATACACTTTATGATAATTTCATATAACTTACAGTTCTTGGCTAATCAGATGTCACTGGACCAGATGACTCAAGATGAGCTCCTTCAGGGCAGACAATGTCCTCTTATCGCTGTGTCCAGGGACCTAACACCACAAGCTGAGTCACAGATAGTAGGTGTCAATAAATGCCCATATAAATAAAAAAAGAGCAGGTCTATCAGAAATTAATCCTTGGCTTCTCAGGGCCTAGGCCCTTTAAGTACCAGAAAGGGCAGAGCCAGGAATCTGGCCCAATGATTAAAACACCAACCACTGCCACTTCCTCCCTGCAAAAACCAATTGTCCCTCTGGCTTTTGCTGACGTGCACTTGTTCATGTGTTGTTTTGTGAAAGGCTGGGCTTCCAGCTCTTACCTCAGCGCTCACTGCCTGACATGATATTTCACTCCCTTCTCGCTCTCTCCTTCACCTCTGAGACCCATGCCTGGTGGCAAGGCCCTGACAAGAACAACCTCAGCAGCTCTGACCCTGAGCTTGCCGTGATCCTTCTTGTCCGGTCTTTGACTGGCAACTAGAAATGCTGAACGCTGCTTTGGAAGAGCTTGAATGCATTGCCCCCCTAGTGGAGAGCTCTACTAACAAATTCAGGCACCTGGTGTTATCCTCAGCTGCCATCTTGAGCTTTCCGCCATCAGTAGCACACTTGGGGGCTCCACCCAGCGAGCGCTGCCCAGCGCCCTGCTGCCACCTCCTGGAGGTGGTTGGTCCTCTTCTTCTTGGACCTTTGGGTCTGCTCTCCTCAACCTGCTCTAACAAGCCCCTGATAGCCTCCCTACACTATCAGATACAATATGGAAAAGTATTGTTTTAATGTAATGATGTGGGCCTCATAGAAAATTGTGTTGATACATAATTAAAATGGTGAGCCAAAGGAGAAGTAAATGCCTGTCTCCTACTGCCATGCAGAGAAGCTGGAGCCAGGGGGCCGGAGCTGACCCAAGAGCGCTCATGAGGGTCAGCATTCGGCAGGTAAAAGTCTTTCCAAGTTTGAAATGGGTGCCATCAGGCACAGTGAAATGCTCATAGCTTCCCTTTAGCATGTTTTGCTACAGCTCCCTTGGAAAACATACCAAAATATCATCTATTTTCTTCTCCACTGTCAGTAAGTAAATGGCAACATTTCTAAGGAAACAAAAAAATTTAAATGTGAGATTATTTTATTCAGTTTGACACCAAAGTTATTTAAGTTTATAAGAATTAGACATATGAGATATTTGAGTTATAAACCGAAGTTATTCCTAAAGTACATTTTAAGAGTTCTGATGATTTGACCGCCTCTAAGCTTCCACCAAAGTCAGCATGGAAGCACGGCAGCAAGAGCAGAGGAGAGAGCGGCTGACCTGACAGCACACCAGCTAAACTGGGGGTACGAATGGACATGGCCTTTCTGAAAGGTGGTCCGGCCAAGAGCTTTAAAAATGTCCAAATTATTGGAATCAATAATTTCACTAATAAGACTCTATCCTAAAAACATAAGTAGAAAGCCAAAGATTCCTGACTAAAAAAGTTCATGGAAATTTTGTATATGATAGTGATTACCTGAGAACAGATTAAAGTGTCCAACAATAAGAAAATGATTAGATAAATTGTGATACATGCAATAGAGTCATAAGTCGTCATTACAGGCATGTTTTTCATGTCTAAGGACATGGGGAAATGTTCCAGTTATAACATTAAATGAAACAGGAGAATACAAAGTTGTATATGCAGTATGATTTAAATGGCATTAGAACAATGCCTTGCATAGAAAAAAAGGGCAAGATGGAAATGCGCTAAAACATGAACGCTATCTATCTCTGGGTGATGAGGCTGTGGGTGAGTTTGTTTTTCTGTTTATATGTGGAAGGATGACAGGTGAGTTATTAATTGCTCTTTACTACATTTTCTAGTATCAGTGAAACAGGACAATACCTAGAGCTTTAGAAATTGTCACCCATGGAAGATCCAAGAACAAAGATATAAAAAGAAATCCTGTAAGACAGAAATAATCAGAAAGGATGATCCAACAGAACACCCTACACACCCTCACAGTGGGTTGGCGACAGGTCCACCCACCCAAAGTGTGAAAATTTCAAAGCAGAGGGCACCATAAAGATGGGGGGGAGGGGCGCACAGGTAACACAAGGAGACGTCACGTTGTGGGGTAGCAGGTAGCACCAGAACAGGGGTGAGGCCACGACTGCAGGGGGTGTCTAGGTAGATGGGCTTGAAGGCAGCTTAATGAAGCCCCCCATACCCTGGGTGGGCAACAGCAGCCAAATGTCCCCAAGCTTAAAGGAGGGAGTAGCAGTTAGCTGAGAGAAGGCCGCTGGTCTAGAAAGGGTTCCACACCTGAGATAAGGGGACCCCTGATTGGATGCAGGAGGACTTAGTAGTTGGGGCAAGGAGGAACTGGGTTCATGGCTGCACATGCCAGGTGGATGTGACTAAGGCCAGATGGGACAGGTTACCTGGGGGACCATGCCAGCACAGGTCCTTGCAGCACTGGGCAAAGGAGAGCATGTCCTTCTGCCCTTGACTGAAGTGGTACTTGCAGAAGTCGTCCCCTCCCCACTTCGGGCTTGCTTTTAATCCCAGAGGGGAGAGGAAGTCCGAGGGGCAAAGTGTCCTCAATGCGACTGGGTTTGTGCCCAAGTGTCGGGAGCAGGTTACGGAGAAGCAACCAGTTAGATTTTCACCAAAAAAAGCATTCAGAGACAGAAATTCAGCTGTGTTGTGGAAAATCAAGTTATATTTTACACACCTGAGCTTATTATGACCTATGACCTACGCAGTCCCTGCATATGTTTTTTGTGGTTTTCAGATTTTTATGTAATGATTGTATTTTGTATTTAATTGAAAAGGCATCCACAGAAAGTGGCTCAGAGTTAAGGCCTTGGAGAAAATGGGGCCTAAGGCTAATGGAAAGGCATGCCAGGTTCTGAGGGTCATCCCTCCGGGTGGCTAGCGCTTGTCGTGTGTCTCTACGAGCCAGGACACCCGCTGTGGTAGAGAACCTAGCATCCTGATTCAAGGTTCCGAGCTTTTGTCGTTAAGATTCTGTATTAGCGTGTGAGCGGCTGGGAGTAAATGTGAAAACAGTCCTTCTAGCTACTTCCTTTGCCCCATCCCTCTTTTCTCCCCTCCACCCCCACCAGCAGATCAATATTATTAAGCTCCCCTGTAGAAAGCCCCCTCTGGTTTTTTTTTAACCAAGTTTTGTTCTCTGAAGCAATAGCAAACACCAGAACAAATCCACCCACACACAATGATGACCTCTACATGTTTGAAGAACATGTTGGTCTCCATGTTAGGGCGCCCTTGCTCCAGGCTAAACTAAGCCAGGTCCTGCGGTGATATGTCCCAAGCCTCTTGCTATCCTGCCCACCCTTCTTGGAAGTTACACCTGGGATTGTCAGGGGCCACTTAAAACGCAATGCCTGGAACCAGCACTGTGGCCTGTGCTCTGGCCACAAAGACTCCACGAAGAAAATGAAGGAGGCATTTGTGCTCCTAGCTGCCCCTGCAGCATCTCTGCCTGAGTGCGAGCCTCAAACCCAGGGCTGTGCCAAGTGAGTGGCTGTTGGCCCAGGGCTCCTCTCTGATGCACCTGTGCAGTGACGGAGGTGCGGGCCACTGGGGACACAGGGCCACTGGTGCCAATCACACCCAGCCACTCAGGAGACCCAGGTCAGTGCCATCTCTGCTGTCACCTGCAGGGCCCTGGCAGGGAGGTCTGGAGCAAAGAGGAGGAGGGAGTACAGAACTCCATACTGCTCTGCTGGCCCTAGCCCTCCTTAGCTCTGCTGTGGGAACCCCAATTTTTTATCCCCAATCCCCACTTTAGGCAGAAATATCTCCCTTTTTTCCTTCTTTTCTCCAAGGACCTTACCCAAAATCTTGATACCTTTCATAGCTCACCTTCCTCACTCTAGATCATCTGCATTTTTGCTGTATCTCTTGGGTATGTCCTCCCTCCAGGAACCCTCTTGGAGACATCTCCCCCTGACATTAGAGGATTTTATCACACGGCTCAACAGCCGCCTTGCCCCCTCACAGACCTCACGGTGCTAAGATTGCGATAGAAAGCACTCCCTCTGCTGCCAAACCCACAGAGCCCCCGGGGCTGGCTGTGCCAGCCCCCCTCACCTGGGTGCACCCTCATCCCCTCAGCTGCCTCCTCTTTTTGCTGTTCTTACCATGGTCCAGCCAACTTTGGAGCATCTCCTCTGCACCCTCCCCCCACCCAGCAGTAATGATTTGGCAGGTTTGGGGGGGGGTTAGCAATGTCCTAATCTGTTTGTTTTTCCAGGGCGATGTTTGCAGAGATTTTCTTGGAACCACAACAGAAATCATCCCACGTCCTTATGCAATTCCTCCGGGAGGTTCTGACGGATAAATAAAGCCCTCGGCCCCTCCATCGGTCTACCTTTCCCAGTGGAGCACCTGGGTTGTCCCTGAAGCCTCTAGCCACCTGCCCACCTGCCGGGGGCTCTCTGGGGCAGCCATGAGGTCCCTCGTCCTGGTTCTTTGCCTTGCTCAGCTCTGGGGCTGCCACTCTGCCCCGCCTGGCCCAGGTCTGGGTTATCGAGAACTGAACTGTGATGACCCAGAAACAGAGCAAGCGGCCCTGGTGGCCGTGGACTACATCAATAGCCACCTTCTTCGGGGCTATAAGCACACCTTGAACCAGATTGACAAAGTGAAGGTGTGGCCTCGGGTAAGTGAGCCTGCTGTTTGGGAGCTCGGAGAACCCGTTCCTGGAGCTGAACTGGGTGTCTCAATAGACCACATCTCTCAGCTCAAATGAAACTGAAGAGGAGTCAACTCTGGTTTCTCCCTAGGAGGGAGGGAGGGGGCAAAGGGGAGGGCAAAGGAGGAGAGATACCCCCTGCGCTGTACTCACAGGTCTTAAGGAGGATGCTGGGGGTTGGGGAGGTGTATAGGAGAAGAAAAGGCTTCAAAGGGTATTTTTGAAGGTCTCAGGTGGAAAGTGTGGCTTGCTAGAAAAACCAGGCTGCAAGGGAATGGATTTTAGGTGTCAAATTATTGCCAACTGGAAATCACTTATCTTTCTTTGCTGCTGTTTCTCTGGATGAGGACTGAGAGGGAATGAAACTAGCATTTGAAAATTACCTGCTATGTGCCAGGCCTTTTCACATATATTGTCTTCTTCATCCCTCCTGTGTGGTGGGTATTGTCCTCGTCTTATGTAAGAGGAAACCAAGGATCTGACAAATTAGGGCACTTTTCTTTGCCTAAGGTCATATAATCAGGAAGCATTGATGTGGGATTAAATTCCAGACCTGTGCTCCTTCCTCTACATAAGCTGCTTCCCAGACCCCACATCCCCGAGAGAAGTCTTGGCACGATGCGGTTCACTTCCTCACGAGCTAGACAGGAAACTAATGCAGTCTGAAGTCAGTGACCATAAAGATCAAGCTGGAAGTTATGCCTGGGGGATCAGTTGAAAGATTTGGAGAGTTGGGGAAAAAGCATCTGCCTACTGACTATTTTGAAATTAGATTGTATATGTGATGGAGAATAATATTAATTACAAGCCTTTCGTGTGCTAGAGGACCAGTGGCAGGTGCTATAGGTGATAGTAGGTTGAACCATACAAAATTGCCATTTTTTTATGTTAAAAGCAGTCAGATAGTGGAATTTTAATGGTTCAGCTTTATACAAAGGTGAGAAAGACATAGTTAGTTCCCACAAGAGATTTATAACCTAAAAAAGGAAAATAAGGTAAACATCAGCATATCCGGACTGACTGACTGACATCTGATCACCCAATGGGACATAATATCTAAAATCAGGACTGCCCCAGATGTATTTTAGGAGTGCCACAACCATGTGGAGGTTCAGGGGAAACACTGGTCGATGCAGGGAATAACAGACACCATGCATGTGTGAGGGGACAGTAATGAACAGACACTGTGGTTCTCACTAAAGGCAGAGCTTGGGAGTCACTTCCCTTGGGAAACTCAGGAGTGCTTGTCTCTGTTCACTGCAGCTGTGAGTGAAAACAGAGGTGCAGTGAATGGGAGCCCAGCTCTTCACTGCTAACTTGGGCCCATTGGCACATCATCAAACAGCTTCCTCCAGGAGAGGAGATTCTGAGGCTGCAGGTACTAGTGAGTTAGAACAGAAATGGAAGGCAAGTTGAGCTCATACCTTCTTGATTTTCCAGGCTTTGAAGAAAGCATACAGAACCAGGTGAACTGGCAAGAACAACTCCAAGGAGTTGTATACATTCCCTCTCCCCTGCCTTCTCCACAACCCCTTTACACACTGCTTCTTCCCTGTCCGAGAGGGGCTTGTTCTTCCCCTCACCGCAAACAGGGGGCAGTAAAGAGCAGCAACTTTGCATCTAGGCCTCTGGGAACCAAAGACAAAAAGCCAGGGACAACTTTTCCTTTAGGAAGAAAAAGGAAATGGAGAAGGAAGGAAAGTAGATGATGAGCGGTAAGGAAGAAAGAAGTAGAGAGAGGGATGAGAAGGTAGAGACGGTAAGATACTATCCTACAGCACCTTACTTTGCTGCTTAACTAAGAAAAATTCAAAGCTGACTTTGTCAAAGCACTGCTTGAAAGGTGAAAATTTTAAAATTGATTAAGTATCAGCAATCACTTTTAGTTTCCAAATAGAGCTCGGAGTGATGACTATGGTTCCATCCATTTGTCCAAGCCCATGTCCCCTTCCTTCCTGGCAAACACCATTGAGCACCTTCTCAGCTAACAGAAGACGAGAGGCAGGTTAGAGCTGGGTGGTGTTGCAGACTCACGGTGGGAATGACTTCTCTCACCTCTCCAACGGTGGGTGGGTTCAAGCCCAGTGGGGGCTCACACTTTGGCCCAAACAACAGGATCAGGGCAATAGGCTGATCACCTCTTTGTTTTGTGTCTCCACAGCGGCCCGTGGGAGAGGTGTTTGAGCTTGAAATAGACACCCTGGAAACCACCTGCCACGCACTGGACCCCACGCCCCTGGCAAACTGTTCCGTGAGGCAGCTGCAGGCGCACGTGAGTGGCACACTTAGGGTGACTTCAGGTGGTGGCCCAGTCAGTTCCACTGGGATTCTGCAAAGAGCAGGCCCATTTTGTCCAGCTGTCTGCTTGCCCTCATGACTAGCCCATGTGCAATTTCAAAAGTTGCCATTTGAAGCTGCCTTCCCTGGGACTGATTTTTACCAGTTGAACTTTGTTGTAGTTTCCCCTGAACCAGAGAGTGTAATGTATCAGTGTCACCCAGTGAAGGTGATTTTGTGAGACTCAGCTTCGATAACCATGCCTGAGGGACTGACCCTCCCCAGGTGAGAAAGGAAAGGCTCTGAGGCCCTCCCTGGCTATGATTTTATTTCTCTAGGCTGTGGAAGGAGACTGTGATTTCCGTGTGCTGAAACAGGGCGGCCAGTTTCATGTGCTGTTTGCAAAATGTGACTCCAGTCCAGGTAGAGACGATTCTTATTTTGACCTTGTAGAGAAAACTGAATTGTTTTTAACATGAGTACTTGTAGCCACTTTGTTGGTGAGGAAAGGAGAAGCTAAATTTCCTGGGACCTGGGATTTTGAAACTTTTAAGGAGCTATTCTCACTGGAGGTGAAAATTGCCCCTTGATGAGAGGGGCTCCTGAAGAAATGTCAGTGTGATAGAAGCCAACTGAAGGTTTAGTGAAAAGCAGAGAAAATGCCTGAAGCCATTTGGATTATGGCTTGGTCCTTTCTCAATAAGCAGAGCTGGGATGAATGCTGTGGAGAATTACAACCCCATCAGTTTCTTCTCTCTATGCATAGATTCAGCTGAGGACGTGCGAAAGGTGTGCCCACACTGCCCTCTGCTGGCCCCACTTAACGACACCAGGGTGGTGCACGCTGTAGAAGCTGCACTGGCCGCTTTCAATGCTCGTAATAACGGCTCCTATTTTCAGCTTGTGGAAGTTTCCCGCGCTCAACTTGTGGTAAGACTGAGACCTTTTGATGGACAATTTGGTGGCACTTTGGGAATATATGTGGTGAGGGACAGAGCAGGTGCAGGGGCAGCAATGGGAAGGCAAGGACGATGATGGGGAAAAAGGGAAAGAAAGGGTCCTGGGGCGTCTGAGGACCCTGAGTGTCACGGGGACCCAAATAAACCTCAGTGCCTCCCCTCATGCTGAGTTACTCTAACATAAAACAGCCAGACTGCCTGTTCCAGATTCCTCAGTTCTAGTAAACACCAGGGCTCACTGTTCAGCAAGTAAAAGTTCCCACATTATCTAGAAGCACTCACTGTAAATTCACGGTTCTTCATGTCTTTATCATCCATCACCACTGACCATCTGCAGTATTCTTGTAATGGATACTTACAAAGACAGGAGTGTACTTACGCAGATAGGCATATAATGGGAGGATCCTTAAATACCTTTTGAATTAAAGGAAAAAATATAATTGTACTGTTGATAGTTTAGCACATTTGAATACAACAGAATTCTAATGTTTGAGAAAACTGGTATTCTGGATACTAGCTATGGCACACTTGGCAATGCATTGTAGAGGTGGTAATTCTATTAACCAGAATATGTGCTTCTCAGAACACCCCCCCACCCTCAGACTATACCAAATAGCAGATACCTTATTATTGTCAGAGTCCATATGCTCCATAAGAACTATAAGAGAGATAAGCAGAAGTGTCTCCCATGCTTTCATTTCTATTTTTCATTTGATCCTGCTCTATACAATTGGTGAGAGACATATAAATCTCCTTAGTTTCCTGCTCCATCTTGGACTAACCTGAACCTTGGGTCTCATAGTGCAACCCCAAGAGGGAAGGTGGGGATAGAGGATTGGTGGGAAGGTTTCCACTCAGGTCAGTGTGAGGTCGGCCTCTGGGTTCTTACTGTCTGAAAACTCACTCTGCCCTGAATGATGGTCAGTGGATACCTGTACCTCCTTCAGAGGAGAACCACCCCGACCTCTGTACATAAGCCCTTCAGAACATGAGGACACAATAACCGCCCTACGTAAGCCCTGGAGACCATGTTTTCTGGCCACACAGTATGGTCTACATGAAGTGTGCTCCTTGGAAGTTGCCGTGGTCTTTGCTACTTCGCTCCAGTTTCTCCTTCCTTGCCTTTTTCCTGCTCAGTCATGTTGCCTCATGAACATTTTCATTTATTCTCATCAGCCTCTTCCAGTTTCAACCTATGTGGAATTTGCAGTGGCTGCCACTGATTGTGTTGCTAAAGATGTCACAGACCCAGCCAACTGTAACCTGCTGGCAGAACAGGTGAGCAGGCCAGGCCCTGGGAACAGCGGAGCTGGTTGTAGAACACAGCATGCTTAGAGCAACTTAGTATCTTGGGGCTGTGGAAAAGGAGTAATGGTGCAAAATACCCAAGCCCTGTGGGGCTGGGTCATGCCAAGCCTTCCTCTGGGGCATCACCTCCTCCCTTTAACAACTGTCACCAAATTGTCTCACCTGCTGGAGGCCCCTGAAATTAGGTAAAAGACACTGTTTCCTAGCTAAGTCAAGTCGTGCCTGGCTGCTGGGAGTGTGAAG
>PVJL010003273.1:40000-163151 GCA_004026885.1 Lyroderma lyra
GAAGAACCTTTCTTAATAAAGAAGGTTCTAAGCTGAAATGTAGTCGTGATTATTGCTTACTTCCTCCAAGCTTATGTGTGTGGTCTGTCTTCCTAGCAGCCACATCACAGGTGTCCCTAAGCAAAATCCAAGTGCAAATAGAAACAAAATAGAATACAAATCTGTTATATTACTACACATGGGAAAAGGTAAGACTAGAATCTGCTCACAACCAATAGGATATGCCCATTTTCTTATGAGAAAAAAGTTTTTTCATTTCATAAGGGTCAAAAATAGGCTGAAAACAACAGTACTGTCCTGTTTTGAAAATGGCATGTATGGTCAGCCTAGTCTCGCTGGGTTAAATTCGAGGTGTCAGTAGACTGACCACACGTACTGTTTGAAATGGACAGTACTGTTGTTTTCTATCCCATTTAGAATGGTACATCTGGTCAGCCTAGTCAAAACATATTTCTAAAGGGGGACAGAGTACTTGAACTTTGTACAGATAAAGCAACCATTTGTTTCTCCCAATACCTGGTAAGGAGGGATTGGTAATTAAAACAGGAACCTCACTTTAATTATATCTGTTTATTATTTATGTTTAAAATAACTGTTGATTGTACTGTATCCACTGCATTTTATGATGTAGGATTGGTCTTTCTAGCCAATCCATTTTAAGGCTTCAAGTGAAAGCTCTGGTTCATAGAATAAATGGAAGAGGATTACCTGCTCAGGTGACTCCAGTGCACATTTGTAGACACTATCCAAGTGCTCACATAACAAAGGAAGAGACAGTTCCTGTTACAGAATGGTGCCTATACAATTTTAGATTTTATCTGCTAGAATTAGGTTGTTCTGAGCAATCTAATGATAGGCCCTTTCACATGGAATTTTGAAGGGGTGGGACTAACAACGAGTTGAATGGCTTCACCTGAACCAAGAAGGCTGACTCAAGCACTGATACCTTATCACTCTGGCCTAGAGGTTTTGCCAACATTCCAGTAACCAGAAGGGATGGTCAGGAAAGTGGGAAAACCTCTAGGCCTCTCAGAAGCCAGGGAAGATGAGGATGGTATGGTCAGCTGGGCTCAATGCTACAGAAAGAGCAGTGAGAAAAGGTCATGGTTACTGGCTGATTTGGAGCTCATGGTGCCCACTGACAGATGCAGTTTCACTAGAAGGGTAAATGAAAAGCCTGGTTGACTGGTGGTATATAGACGATGAAGAAATGGAAGGGTGTATATTTTCCTTTTTCAAGGAATCTGATGGTGAAGGGTGGGAGAGATGATATATAATCTAAAAGGATAACTGGGTGGAGAGAAGTTTTGAGCCTATTTAGACAGCAAGAGATGGAAGACAGCAAGAGATGGAAGACGATAGAGATGGGCAGGGTACCGCGTGAGATATTCAGTGGAGAGCTGAAAATGGGAGGATGTGAGCAACTCTGCTGAGGATTCTAGCCCTTCCTTGAAGAAGCTTAGAAGATCCTGAAGAGCCA
The DNA here is from genome assembly GCA_004026885.1 of Lyroderma lyra. NCBI lineage: Eukaryota > Metazoa > Chordata > Mammalia > Chiroptera > Megadermatidae > Lyroderma > Lyroderma lyra. Next base: position 41,481 of record PVJL010003273.1, read on the forward strand.
CCTTTCACCCAATGGTAAAGGAGACTCACCCGCTGTCCACCCTTGTACACACAGGTGTGGCTGTGAGGCAGCACATGATGTATTAGTCACAGTGTTTTTCATGGGAGGTGGTAGATACCCAACCCAAAGTAGCCTAAGTCAAAAGGTAAATGCTACTACCTGTGTACTTGGAATTCAAATAGATGAGTCCTACCTAAGACACAGCTGGATGCAAGGGTTCAAAAAATGTCATCTCTCTATCTCTCTATCTCTCTCTCTCTCCCTCCTCTTCATTTCTCAGTAATGCCTGCCTTTAGTCTTAGCCAGGATGGCCATTGTCCATCTCACAACTACCTCAGCATTACTGCCTAGGCCTGAAGAAGGAGAGAAGGGTCAGTCAAGAAGAGTCAAGGAAAGAGCTCTTCCAGAGAATAGCGGGCATGAAGGCCTGAGGTAGGAGATAGGTTGATGTTGCCAAGATGAGAAAGAAAGCTGTACTGACACAAACAAGAGGAGGAAGAGGGCTGATGATGAGGTTGAAGAAGTGGACAGGGGCCAGGGCATGAGCAGCCTTGAAGTTCCCAAGAGGAGATGGGATGTTATTCTCAGGGCAGTGGGAAACCACTGAAGGTTTTAAGCAGGGCAGTGACATCATCTGTCTTATGTTACAGGATCACTCACTAGGCTCTGTGGTTCCCAACCTGAGAATGGGGTGAGGTGCGTGAAACAGTACCTTCCCCTTAGAGAGACATTTGGAAGTAAGTGGAGGCATTTTCTTGGGATGCTACTGGGCAGAGGCTAGGGATGCTAAACATTCTGAAATGAAAAGGGCAGCCCCAACAATGAAGTCCTGGCGATGAACAATGATTAATCAATGCTCCAAATGCCGTAGCATTCACCTTGTTAGTTGCTGTAGGGAAAATGGATTATAGCTGGGCAAGAATAGCAACAGGATAGGAAGTGGCTGGAACTTTCCAGGGGAGAGATAAGTGTACCTTAGACTAAGGTGATGAGCAGCAGATGTGGTAAAACGATGTAATTTGCAGGTAGAACTCCTAGAACCTACCAATGAATTTGATGTGGGGGTAAATAAGAGAGCTGAAGGATGACTCCTGAATTTGTGGTTTTGCAAACTGGGTAGATGGTGGTGCCATTTACTGAGGCAGAGGGTACTGGTTCATTTCCTTTGAGTGACCTCAACTTCTTTCCTCTCTATCTTGAAATCGTGCCACTGATTTTTCTATGTCAAGCCTAACCTATGCCTCTCAAGAAAGCAAATGAGTCTGATAGACCTACATGACCTGGCCAATCTGCTTCACCTTCCACTTCTCCTTTTCCTCATTCTACAACCAGGTATCTACAATAGCCTGGTAGGTGTAGGGAGGATTAAATGAGATGCTTGGAACCCTCTTGACATATTCTAGGTTCTCGGTAAATGTCCTACCTCTCTGCTTCCTCTTTCTGTCCTCTGAAATTGTTGGCTTCAAAACATTATGTTCTTGACCTTTTCTTAAATATCGACTTTCTGCTTGGCAAGTCCACCCTCTTTCATGATTTAAACTCTCAGTCTCAGACAGATAACTTCCAACTTCACAGCTCCAGCTTGGGCCTCTTTTGAATTCCAACACTGCATTTCCATATGTCTCCAGGATTTCCTCACTTTAATTTACCTAGAACAGTTTCCTATGTGATTTATTTTATCAAAGAGATGCATACCTGAAGACTCAGCATTATTCAAGTGTGCATATTCTAGAAAAATATCTTCCCAAGAATAAACACAAATTAGGATGAATTATGGAGCTGTTAAATCTACTGCACTTGTAGCACATGTTTGCATTGATGCTGCTCTGTATTTCCTTAACATTTTGCAGAGTGCTCTCTTCTAAATTAATAGCATTACATATGTCTCATTGACTTGCCTTCTCAGTGGGTTTTTAATCACATCTAACCCATGTTCCAAAGTTAGTGAATTTCAGGTATATTTTTCAGTACCTGTACCACCATCAATTAACAATATTTGATGGATGTTAGGATGATACAAACATTGATTTGCCAATTAATCATTTTCATAAAATATTGCTGATGTCTACCCACTCCTACCTCTGCATTGACTTTAGGATATTTTAGCACCATCTCTGAGATGTTCATTATCCTCTGCCTTTGGGCTGCCACTTCCTATCCTTGTAATTGTTACTGAAACCCCAGGGACTCTCCCACACTCACCAATGGCTTTAGTGTCTCTCCTCTTCAGCCCCAACCAACTTTAGCTCCTGCTGATACCTCATCCCCCCAACTTCTGGATCTCTCCCCCCATCTTGCCTCCTCTACTACTTGTCTATTCCTGCCACCCTCTTGTTCCCACCATCACATCCTCACAGAGCAGCTGTCCTCATCCTGGATGGCAAACCTTGCCCCACCCTTGCTCTGCCCTTAGCTGCTTTTTCATCCACCTCCTAGTCACCCCTCATCAGGTTAAACTGGTTGTTCAACCTCACTGAGCACTTCAGCCTCTCTATTTCTATGTATTAGTCTGCTTATCAGAACCCTCCTGGTTTCACTTCCTTTTCAGTCAGTCATTTCACTGATACACAAGCGCACTCTGCAACTCTTGACCTCTGTCCTCTGGACCATAGGTCTTTCCAGGGCCCAACTCCAGCTGGATTTTTCTAACCCTGTTCACAACCTGCCAGATTTGGCTGAAGGATCCTGTAGCTTGGCTCTTGATACCCTGACAAATGTTGCTTTCTGTTCTCAGGTGGGACCACAGGGTTACCCACTCTCATGCTCCTCATTTTTACTTTACTTCCCATTCTGCACAATGGCTAACTGGCATATTTGCCTCTCTTGAGTCCCTGATCACACTTTTACATCTTAATCCTCAACATTTATTCAGTTTCCAAATATGCCCAGGTAAAAATTCCCTCCAGTGTATCTCCAAAGTCTCCTGTTCTTACCTCCTCTCTTGCTCAGAGTAGATGTCTTTCTCCTCTCTCAAGCTGTCCTCCCACCCCACCCTCCTAATTGTTTTGTCCTCCCCAGCATCCTTTCCACCCTCGCATCAGCCTCACCCTTTCCACTCACCACAGATACTTGCAGGCAATTCCTGCCCTAGAAGTCACTCACCCCTTGATCCTCTGTCCCTCTCAAGCTACTTCTCTCTCCCTCCCCTTCCCTTTACCATCAAACCTCCTTTAAAAACGTGTTCACTTAATTTCTTTTAAATGTTATATACTCACTAATAAAATTTGGAAAATACTGAGAAACTGAAAGAATAAAAATAAGTGCCTCCAATAGTCCTAGAATTCAGATACACACACTATTAACATTTTTTGTGTTGTGTTCATTCTGCCTCCCATCCCTACTCTGTGGAGGTGTTTTATAAAACAGTATATTTACCCTGTAGCTTCAAAGGTCTACCCAGCTATTAAGCTTGTAACTGAACATTATAACATAAATGTTTTCTTTCACTGAAGAGGCCTCACAACATAATTTGTAATGACTAGTCAGTATTCCAGCAAGTGGACAAACTGTAATTTTCCTATTTCCTATTAATCCATTTTCCTATTATTGGACATTTAATTACCTACTACCTTTTCACAGTTTTAAGTGCCATGACAATTGTTAAACACAAGATAATAGGCCCAAAATGGAGTCACTTATGCTAAGGCCCATATCACCAAACCAAGACTTATAGTTTCAGCTCTCCTAGAAGTGGAAATCTTATGTCACCCAATCAGGAATCATCTGATCAGCACCAGCTAAGTAATCTGCCCAGTGGACCTCTGGCATCACCTAAATGAAAGTAACTTTGCAATAACTTAGCCACTTTTTCCCCTAGTACTTTGCACAGCTCCTTGTAGCTCCTTTCTATCTGCTAGATAGAATGCTGTCTGATTCGAATCAGCTTTTGTTCAAATAAACTCAAACATTTTAATATGCCTCCATTTTTTTTAACACAATAAATATTATTATGCATAACATTTTCCAGTACTTATGAATATTTTCTAAAGGTAGGGTCTCAGAAATAGAACTTGTATTCCAAAATAATTTGACTGTTTTAAGATTATTGGTCTTCATTGTCAAATTGCTTTTCAAACAGATTTTACCAATCTACACATCCAGAATCTGAGAATGCCCATTTTACTAATAATGCAATCTCTCAGCATTATTATTGTAACTGCCTTAGTAATTAAGAGGTAATTCATTATATCTCTATCAAACACCTCAATCCACTATACTTTGGCTCATATTCACATTAGTATTATGAAATTACTCCAGAGAAAGGTCACCATTGACTTTCTTATTTGCCAAAACCATTGATCCATTGATTTGTTTCTTCTTCTTATGCTATGTACTTAATCTCTCTGCAAGGTTTGATGCTGTTATTTGCCTCCTTTTTGGAGCTCTTTCTCTGTTTCTATAACCCCCAGTCATCTCTAAAAAGTTAAAGTTCCTGGGATTTTCACCTTGGCTCTTCTTACTTTATATGCTCCACCTGGCAATCTTATCCACTCCACAACTTAAATATTCTGAGTGGTCTTATTCTATAGTTTCCTCCTTCTGCTGTATTTTTTTTTTTTATTGTGGGATGGTCCAGACCCGTGTTTATTTTTATTTATTTATTTTTTATTTTTTTTCGCTTTTTGGTATGTGGGTAGCTCCCGGACTGGGAATCGAACCCAGGCCCCAGCGCTGACAGCGCCAATGCCGAAGCCTTAAGCCACTACACCATCAGGGAACTCCCCCTTCTGCTGTATTTTTAATCTCCCCCTCTCTAATAGCCCTATACCCTCCACATATAAATGTACTCAAGTCTCTTCCATTTTTGAAAGAGGCCCTTCCTCAATCCTGGGTTCCTCTCTTTCATGTGTCACTTTTTTCTATTTATAGCCAAGTTTTTAAAAACAGTGGTCTCAACTTTCTGAACTACCATTTATTTTTAAAATGTTTTTGTCGTTGTTATTTTCTTATATTGTATGTAGCTAAAATAAAAGTTGGAATGCGCTTGCAAACTACATCAATTGACTTAATTGTGTGTGTGTGGTGTGTGTGTGTGTGTGTGTGAGAGAGAGAGAGAGAGAGAAAGAGAGAGAGAGAGAGAGAGAGAGAGAGAGAGAGAGAGAGAGAGAGAAATGGGTTTATTGGCATGTTACAGCCCTTAGCATGTTCAGAAATAAGAACAGAAAATGCTAGGAGGCTTATTTCATACTAGAATTCATGACACCATGTCACTTGGTGGGGTGTTATGTTTGTTTCACTTTATTTCATAGTTATAAATTTTGTATTTTTTCAATCTGGCTTAACCCAAGTGATCTCCATTTTTTTAAAAACAGCAACTTGGCTTCCACCCCCATCACTTCATTGAAATTGCTATCAATAAAGGCCACCAGGGAACTCTTGGGGGCTGAATCCAAGAGATATGTGTTTAGCTTTTTATTTTAGTCCAAGTTCAATGTCATCTGACCTTCTGATTACCCCTTTCCTTTCTGAATTCAGTCCTTCCTTGTCCATGGAAACTGGTTTTCTCCTCAGTAACCTTTCAATCAGACTTTTTTTAAAAGTTCATTTTCCTCTGCCCATCCTTTAAATATTAGTTTTCCCAGAGTTCCACTTTGACTCTCATCTTATTACCATACTTACCCTCTCATAGTGAGCTCATCACTCCTATGGTCTTAGCTTCTATGTGACACTGAAGATGATTACTCATCCCCTTTAAGCTTTAGGTTCATATACAAGGTCTGTCAGTTAAGTTTGCGAACCCATCCTAGAAAAAGTGCTACATACCTCATTGACGAATGTCACTATGGTCACCTTTGAAGTACTCCCCTTGAGAAGCTATGCACCAACCCCAGCAACTAGTCCACCCTTCAAAGGAATTTTGGAACTATTTTTCTGGAATGACCATCAGAACTGTTGTTGTATGACCCTTGATGTCCTGAATATCATTAAAATGTTTTCTTTTCAACACTTCTCCCATGAAGAAATACAAATGGCCAGCAGACACATGAAAAAATGCTCATCCTCATTAGCTATAAGGGAAATGCAAATCAAAACCACAATGAGATACCACCTCACACCTGTGAGAATGGCTGTTATCAACAAGACAAGGAATAACAAGTGCTGGAGAGGGTGTGGAGAAAAAGGAACTCTGGTACACTGCTGGTGGGAGTGCAAACTGGTACAACCACTGTGGAAGGCAGTGTGGAGGTTCCTCAGAAAATTGGGAATGGAGTTTCCATTTGACCCACCAATCCCCCTTCTGGGGATCTACCCAAAAGACTTGAAAACCTTTGTCTGCAAAGACTTACGTACCCCGATGTTCATCGCAGTGCTGTTCACAGTGGCCAAAACATGGAAACAACCAAAGTGCCCTGCGACAGATGACTGGATAAAGAAGCTGTGGTACATGTACACAATGGAATATTACTCAGCTATAAGAAAAGATGAAATATTGCCATTTGCAACAAAATGGATGGACCTGGAGATCATCATGCTTAGTGAAATAAGCCAGACGGAAAAAACAAAGAACTGTATGACTTCACTCATATGCGGAATATAAAACTGAAAGCAACAAAGAGAAAAGAAATGAATAAACAAACAAACAACCCATGGACACAATCAATAGTTCAATGTTTATTTGGGAATGAGTGGGTTAGGGAGGGGAGAAAGGGGAGGGGGTGGGAGAGGAGGGAGGGGGAGCTAAATATAAGGTGATGGAAAGAGAAGTCACATTAGGTGGTGAACTTACTATACAACAAGATGACAATGCACTGTAGAAGTGTATGCCTGAAACCTATGTAATCCTTGCTAACAGATGTCACCCCAATAAGTCTAACAATAAAAATGAATTTAAAAAAATGTTTTCTTTTCAATATTTCCATTACCTTTAGGTAAAGAAAAAGTGATTGGGCCAGATTAGGTGAGTAGGGAGGGTGTTCCAGTACAGTTATTTGTGTACTGGCTAAGAACTTTCTCAAAAACAGTGCCTTGTGAGCTGGTGCATTGTCGTGATGCAAGAGCCATGAGTTGTTGATGAAAAGTTCAGGTTGTTTTAGTCTAACTTTTTCATGCAGCATTTTCAGCATTTCCAAATGGTAAACTTAATTGACTGCTTGTCCAATTGGCACGAATTTGTAGTGAACAATCCCTCTGGTATCAAAAAAAGCTAGCAACATTGTTGTGACTCTTGATTTGAACTGATGGAACCTTTTTGGTCATGGGGAATTGGCTGACTTCCATTGTGCACTTAGATGTTTTGTTTCAGGGCCATATTGGTACATGCATGTTTCGTTACAAGTTGGGGCCATATTATAACATGGCCCCAAACATTGTCTTGTCTCTCCAAAAAGGTCTGGAAAAACTTCAGCTCTCTTTTGCTTTTGTTCATCAGTGAGCTCTCCTTCAAGACCCTTTTTGTACACACCTGTCTCATGCCAAGATTTTCAGTTAAGATTTTCCTAACTGTTTCTCTATCAATGTTTAATTGGTCTGCTCTACTTCTCACAGTGAGCCGATGATTTTGACACACAATTTGATAAATTCCTGCAATATTTTTATCAGTTCTGCTCTTATTGGCCACCCTGACCTCTCTTCATCAGTAACACTTTCTCTCCCCTCAGAAAAACATTGACTCCATTTGTACCTGTCATTTTCTTCATGGCACTACCCCCATAAACTTGGACTAACATGTCCCTGATTTCACTTCCACTCCTGCCAAGTTTAACAAGAACTGCTCTAATACAAGCTCCAACATTCTTGCAATGGCACACAGAAACACGCAACAATAATAATGAATGCCACTCAGCAAGACACTGCCACATGTTGACACAAACACAGCTGTTTATTTATATCTTAAGATGTTCATTATTTATTATGGGATTTTAAAAGCAAGTTACAATATAATAGGTGCAGTATTATATTATTTTTATATAAAAATGTATATATGATATGTGCATAGAAGAAAGTCTAGAAGGATGACCATCAACTATTAACAATGTAGAGAAATATGATTGTTTTACTTTATTTTTCATTTTTCTATAATGCACATAAATTGTTTTGATAATTTTTTTTAATGAGGAAAAATGTTTAAATAACGTGCAGTGACTTCTCTAAGCCCGTCACCCAATTCTATTAATAGGCATAAATGCTTTTGGACCAAAAGGAAGAAGAAAATAATTATCAAGCATTAAGACACGATTGGGTGGGCATGTGTCACATGCATGATTTCAGTTAATCCTATGAAATACGCATGTTGTCCCCATTTTTGTTGATGAGAAAATTGAGTGTCAGAGAAAATAAATAGTACCTATGCCTGAAGTCACACAGCTAGTGACAGGTTCCATCCAACAGGTGTACCCCACATATAAGATCTGGCTTTTTCACTACACTACTCATGAGTGCCCACCTCTGAGGTCAGTGCCCACACTGAGAAGGGTCAAAACAAATTAATTCCTAAGGTCATTGTCCTCTGATGTAAGGCCACCAGAGGTCAGGGACCCTTGAATTAGCAGGAACTGGGTTGATGTTGTGTGGGTATGTATTGGTTTTGCCCTTTGGTTAATGAATAATAGTTTATTTTTCTTAGCATTGACATGACAAGATCCACAATGAAGGATAACAAATACCACACAGTTACTGAGAAGAGCACTGGGTTAGTGGGTCTTGGATCAACCTCTGTGTGAATGCATTGTCTTGGGCAGGTGGTCTAATTTCTCAAGAATTTGGTTCTATCATTTAAAGAAAATGATAGTTGACCTACCCAACATTTAAGGACATGTCAATCTCTAATGCTTTACACTTCTACGATAAAATACATATATATTTCATAGCATATAGAAAGGGCATCTTCTTAGGGAAAGGAGGACAGGAAAAAACATTTCCAGCATCTCAAAGACCCCAGTTTCACCAACGCTCAGAGAGAGACTTTTTCAATTCTTATCTTCAAGATGAGGAAATGGGCTCTTAAAAAAGTTGCCGGGACAATTTCTCAAATTTTTGAGCAGTTTCCTGAGTGAAACTTCATTTTTCCCTCCTTCTCTCCAACTCTTCCTTGTTCTTTTAAAGAATCTGTGAATTAATGATAATGTCCCAGTTTTCTAGAAAATTAGTGAGGGATAAGTTAATGCTTTCTCTGACAGAGAGGCAGAAGGTTGGTGCACCTTTTCCTGTGACAAATTCACACAGGTCTCTGCCCAGCTCTCATTCCACTACCCCTGCCCCTGCCCCAATGAGAACCCTGGTTCCTAAACAGTAAAATAACAATAACATTTGCTCAATATTACAACACGCAAAATAGTTTCAAGAGTTGCTATGTCCACTTCACTATGGAAAAACAAAGCTACAAAGTAGAGTTCAAGATTTTTTTGAATTTCTTTTTTCTTTAGACAGATGACATAGAAAGATTTGTGTTCAAAAGTTAGTGGGATTAGTTCTCTTTTTTTCCTTCCACTGTGTCTGATATTCACTTTCAAAACAGGCTCATTTGTTTCTGTTTGTACTCAATTTTAGTCTCTGCCCCCAATCTTACTGAATTAATTTTATTGCTTTGAATATGTAAGTCATTAATGTGATTCCAAAAGTTAAAACTATACAAAAAAAAAAAAAAAAACAACCCACTCAGAAATATTGCTGGCAATTTTGATTAATTTGTCTTTTGACTTTTATTTATATTTAGTCTTATCTTTTCTTTTCTTTCTTTCTTTCTTTTTTTTTTTTTTTTTTTTTTTTTTTTTTTTTTTTTTTTTTTTTTTTTTTTTTTTTTTTTTTTTTTTTTTTTTTTTTTTTTTTGGTTGGTTCCCTTACTGGGAAGTGAACCCAGGCCGCGGTGGTGAGAGCGCCGAAACCTAGCCCCTAGACAACCAGGGACCTCCCCTAGAATTATCTTTTAGTTATTACTAGAAATGCATGTGTCCAATGGGGTTTGATGAGCTCTCTGGTCAAACATGCCTCCTCCTTGCTCCACTCAACTTTGGCTGTTCCATATCCCTTCCCCAACCCCCCAGTTTTACTGCGATATAATTGACACAAAACATTGTGTAAGTTTAAGGTAAACAACATGATGATTTGACATATGTATATATTAAGAAATGATTACCACCATCAGGTTAGTTACATCCATCATCTCACATACTTAGCTTTTCTTTTGGTGTGGTGAGAACATTTAAGATCAACACTCTTAGCAACTTTCAAGTATACAATACAGCTTTGTTAACTAGAGTGACCATGCTGTGCATTAGATCTTAAGAAATGATTCATCTTAAAACTCGACGTGTGCACCCTTTGACCACCATCACCCATTGCTCCCACCCTTCAATGCATATCCTTTTATTTCTTCATCAGAATCTCCTTAACCCCCAACATATAATCCAAATCTAGTAAAGAAGCAACTGAATCATGGCTGAGCTTCCACTGAAAGAAAATGTGGCACAGTGGCCACCCCTCCATGAGAATGGGTCATGCAATCAAATTCTGTTAATTTGGTAGATGTTACCACACATGGGATATTGGAAAGGACACATGCTTTGGGTGACAGAGTCATCAAATGAGGATGAAGATACCTCCCAACAAGGCTTTATGAGGATTAAGTGTAAGTAGCTCACGCTCAGCAATGGTAGCATGCATTAGACGCTCAGTAGGGTTAATTTCCTTTCCTTCTTTGGTCAATGTATGGGCAGTACTGGTTAGAGTGGAACTTCGCAATAAAGCCACCCACTAGAAGTGAAACCCATGAGAACCAGCACCTCTGGGTGAAGGAAGTCATCTGCAGCATGCCACACCCTCCAAGTAGTCTTGTAAAGGTATTGGTGAAGTAACTTGGATTAGTTCTGACTGAGATGCCAGGTGGTTCCTTACAAAGAGATTGCCCCTAATTAAAGTTTAGCCTTTTGCCTGGGACTCCACCTCTAATTCAGGAACCAGGGTCTATCCCTGGCAGTGAAAACCACTAATGAAGGCTGCAGCTCAGCCAAGTGTATTGTTGCCTGGCATTCTGAAGTTACAGTGCAGTCGGTTTGCAGGCTATAAAAGGGTGCTCAGAGAGGAAGAACATGTCAGTGTCTGTCCAGCCCTGCTGCGAGACTCCAGAGTGAATTAACCATCAGGCTTCCCGTTTATACATCAGCTGCTTGTGTATAGGGGCAGTGTGAGTCAGCTCCAGGCCTGGGTGACCCTGCATCCTCAGGAAAGCCTGAATGTGTGATCTGCAAAGCTGAGACATCATTGACATCTCTACATTAACAGAGCCTCCAGCCTTATTTATGACTGTGAGTATGAGATGTGGGTTTGGTGATCCTACCCACCTTCCCGTCTAATCTTTCAGAATCTCTTTGGTGAGGTGCTGAGGGCAAACTATGTGCCATGCACATTTGTACAGGATCCCACCTTACCCTCACATCTATCCTGTGGATTAACCGTGGCCTCAATTCATCAATGAGGAAGCTGAGATTTAGAGAGGGTGAAAAACTCATCCTGGGTCACGTAGCTGATGAGTAGTAGAGCTGGGATTCCAACCTAGGCTCGTTCAAGCCCAGAGCCCATGCTCTAGGCTGCAGCACCATAGGGATTCTTGGAGGGAACCCTATTTTTGAGGGTACAGGGCAGATTTGCCCTAAGAATATTTTTATACTGAAAAATGTGCTCTAAACATTCTGAAGTTTTTCATACATGGCCTAAATATGATTGACAAAAGTAGGAGAGGGAAAGAGGTTCCAGACATAGGTTACTTTAGGAGACAGACTGCCAAAAGGTGGCATGAGGCTGCTGGGAAGATTGGCAGTGATAAAAACCATTCAGTTTATAGACAGGACAGCTGGAAGGGTTGGCAGGACATAGAAGGCAAACTATGTAATTAACATTTTTTACTTTTCCTGCTCCTGCGTCTGCTTCCTTGGACACCCACCCTGCCTTGCTCATCAGGCATACTCCTAGTCATCCTTCCAGCCAAAGGCAGAATGTCACCTCCTCTGGGAAGTCTTTCTTGATTTCCCCAGCAGAGCTAGTTTCTGCCCCTGTTGCTTTCCTGCTACCCACTCATTGAGGGCAAACACTGTGGCTTCCTCTCTGAAGCCATACAGGTTAGATGCAAACCCTGGTTGTAAGACCTTGGACAAGTTACTTAACTCTGTTCCTCAGTTTTCCTCACCTGTACAATAGGAATAATAAATGAGAGAAGGAACACAGAGTTGGGCACATACTGAGAACTCATCAGTGTTACTTATTATTTGTAACACTTGGCCTTGGCAACATACTGAGTAGCTATTCATTCAGTATTTGTGGGAGGAAGAAAAGATAAAGGAGGAAGGGGTGGGGAGAGAGAGAAACAGACCACTCAGCTGCAGAGATCAACTCTAAGCAGGTCAGTGCCAGCCTGATGTTTTTAGAGCTGTGGCTGCTGCACAATTTTCTACATACACACCTCACCCTCAAGACTTGGTACCTGTATTTCTAACTCCCCAGAGACCTAATCTCACACACCACGTTTCACCCAGCTCTGCAGCAAACAATGCCTCACCTGTCTAACCTGTTCTATTCTAAAATCAATCCTAAATCACTGCCCTGAATCGCACCTGTGTCAGGAGGTGGGGCACCAGGAGGCATGGACCGCCGCCTCCTGGCTCAAGGAAAATAAAGGCCCTGTTTCTCCAAGCCTGGCCCACCTGACAGGCCATCGAGGTAGACTGGAAAAAGGCAGACAGGAGAGTCATGTGGCATCTGCACTGTGTGAGACAAGGTAAGGTTCACAAGGAGCAGTCACAGTACTGATGGCAGACGTTGTCCCCAGGCATGCTTTGTGTCAGGGCTGTGCCAAGCACCTGGCATGCACTTCCCCTCTGAGCAGTCCTTAGTGCAACCTCAGGAGATGGTGCTCCTGCTGCTTTGCTTTGACAGGGAGGAGGCTGTGTGGTTTGATCAAATGGTCACAAGTCACTGCTGAGCACCACAAATGAAGTTAGTCCAAATTGAGGTATGTTGCAGTGTGAAACGAAGAATGTAAATGATCTCGTTCATATTTTTACATCAATTACAGATCGAAAAGATAATGTTTTGAATATATTGGGTTAAGCAAAATATTAAAATTAATTTCATCTGTCGCTTCTCACTTTTATAATGTAGCGACTAGAAAATTTAAAATTAAACATGTGTCTTGCATTGTGCTTTTATTGGAAAGCCCTGAATTGAAGGATTACCCTAAACCTGAGCCCGGATGCAAACCCAGGTAGATCTGTCTCCACAAACTTGCTCTTCACTCCTGTGCTGAAACTTCTATATTGGTGCTAGAATTGTCCCCACACATCATGGAGAGCAAATATAAGTGTACCTGAGGCAGGGCTCCCAGGGAAAGAGGATATATTCCCCTCTTTCTATAATTGAGTGCAAGCGTGTGTATGTGGGTAGGGGGGAGTGCGCGTGCATGTGAGCAGAGAAGGCTGCTGTTTTATGGATAGGAAACTATAGTATTTTGCTGTGTATAATGCACAGTTTTTGCCCAAATTTGTGAGGGAAAAATAAGGATGTGTATTATTCATGGGTAGTACGAATTCCGTATCTATACAAATGTTTGGGCCAAACATGTGGGTGCACATTATGCGTGGGACTGCGTTACATACTGCAAAATCCGGTTAAATTTTACTGTGTACCCAGGCTCTCAGGCCCCCTACGATGCAAATAGCAGAGGTGGAATTTAAACCCAAGTCTGACCCTAAAGACTGGGCTGTTTCCCCTGCTGTTTCTCCCCAGGGGCCCCATATCCCTCAACCTAGAAGGAGGCTGAGCTCAGGTTGAGACTGGGTTGAAACCTAGATCTGTGGGTGGTGGTGAACATGGGCCATCGTATTGGATCCAAGGAGTGATCTCTCCGGGAAATAAAATGGTGTCAGGTAAAGAGAAAGGTAGGAATACCTTCATATCAGAATTGGAGGGGCTCTCAGCAGTTGTGTGGTTCTAAACCTGACTTCACAGATGAGGGAACTGGGTTTCAGGAAGCTTATGCCATGTGCCCTTGGTCACACAGCTACGACTGAGCCAGGACATTGGGTCAAAGTCTGCTTTACTTTCCCATCAGTGTTTAATCCCCTCTTAATCTGATTGAGTCCTGCTTTTCATTTCAGTTGCAGTAATGGCCTTCACTCATGCACATCTGGTGCATTTCCTCAGGCCTCAGACTGTCTCCTCCTGTTTTGGCCCCTCTCCATTCCTGTGTGCTCGGTCTTTCTCAATTTTGTTGCGTGAATGTTTGTTCGCTCACTGACTGCAAATCTTTGTTGTACCCCAGAATTTGAACAGCTAGTTTCCATATGCACTTCCTGCTGTCATACCCATTTTCCTAGCGATGCTTTTATTTTAAAACAACACCTCCTCCCATGTCATTTGATTTGGGTTTGTAAATCAAGCCTTCAAACACTGTTTATTTGCTTGCAGAAATTAGTTAGGAGCTGTATCTTATTGTTCTAATTAGTTTTATTAACGCTTGATCTGAGAGAGCCTAACACAGCTTCTGGAATTGTGAAGGTGCACAATAAATGCTTGTGGAAGTTCAGGCAACTACCATGATTATCCCCGCACTTATAACAATAGCTACCATTGTGTGCCAAGCGTGGGTCTATCCATCCATACGCATAATCTCCTCTGAGGCAGGTGCTATGATTAATCCATTTTACTGATTTGGCTGCTGAAGCTTATAGTGGTTAAATGACTTTCCTAGGTGATTTAGTTGGTAATTAAAAGAGTTGCAATTAGGTTATTGCAATAATGTTTGGTCTGATGAAAAAATTCTAAACTAGAAGATTTCTGTACTGGTTCTGCCACTAATTCATTTATGATTTTTGTTTAGGCACTCTACCTTCCTAAACCTCAGTTTTCTCACCTGAGAAATGTGCTGATTATATTCACTAAATTCCCATTAAGGGTACTTTTCAGTGAGCCTACAATGCCATAACTTAGCGCTCCAAGATTTTGGTTATCAAATGAGAAAAATCATTTTCTACTCAACTTTTTAATAAAAATTTAAATTGTATCACAATAGCTAATTAAAGTTGTCCTAACTAACAACACAAATCATTATATTTAAGTTTAGCATGAAATTAAAGTTTTAAATAAACATAGATAATATTAGATACCTTGCTTATATTTAGTTTACTGTTATCAGCCAGGGCTCACCACACTCTGAGTTTTGGTATATGCCAGAGGAACTTTTCTTTCAATCTATTTGGGATATCTTCACTTCCAGTCAAAATCTTATCTTTGACCAGTTTCTTATTTAAAAAAACTCACAGATAACTATCCATATCTACTAGTGCAGCAATTCCAAAACTATATTTTATGGGTTAATAATATTACAAAAATCTCCCTTATAGTCAAATAAGTGTAGGAAATTATGATATAAATAGGTTTGCTCACCTCAAAACTTTGGAGAGCCTTAGAATGCTAATGTGTGTTGAGACTCTGTAAGACTGTACGTATATGGATACAGCAGTTCCCAAAGTTATTTGAGCACAGAACATTGAGGACAGAGGTGGGAGGTGGAGGTGGGGCTGGGGGAAGAGTAGGGTGGGGAACACATCTCATGGACTAAGGTTCTATGGAATAACTTCTGTGACAGCCTGATCCAGAAGCTTCCCTCAAGTCTTGGCTCTTTTGTCATATGACCTATGGCAGGTGTGTGCATGTGTATGTGTGTGTGTTTAATAGAAAGTTTTTAAAGATATTTGTGTTTTGTACAGTTACAATCAGTAGAAACTGTCCAAACCCCAAATAGAAGCTGAAAGCAGGAGTCCCAATCAGTGTATTACTGGTATTCTAGCCCACCTGCCAATCATTATCTATCTTTTAACAATAATGTTAGGTTTTATCCTCCTCACAAGTTAGCTTCCACACAGCTCCAAAGAAGGAAGTGTAGATTCGGATAATGGAGAACTATTGATATACCATTCACTTTTTTTTTTTTGTACTTAAATGAAGACTTTATTTTAAAAACCTAAATGAGACTATGTAGACCACTCTCCAGCCAGATCCCAAAGTGCTGCAGGAATATCACTGATGTTTTATGTGGGTGATGTGGGGTTAGACCTACTTTCCTGCTCTAACAAGAATGGTGAACACGGGAGACCAGGCAGGAAGTCTGAATTCACTGAGCACCGTTGGCACTGTGACCCCGAGCTCCAAGCCTGGGATAACTATTAGTGTGGCTGAGGACATCGGCTGAAGGGAAGATGTTAGGGGAGATGGGAATACGCATATTCCGATTCAGGTGGATCTTGGACACAAACCAGAATCCAGTCATGAACTCTTAGGAGCCTTGACCCCAGTGTTCATTATGATTTCTTAAAAAAAGGTTGGGAAACTTAAACTTGTTTACATGTACACATGAATAGGAGATTGCTCAGGGGTCTAAGGTTAGAAACATTGGCAAATCCCACCTGAAGTACTAACGCAGGGAAATCCACATTTAGAATTCAAGCAGATAAAATGGGGTATTGTATTTCACATCCTGGTCACCAGTTCAGATTGTGATTACAAAACTGCTCAAGAGCCACATAAGTAGCCCACACCTGCAGCTACACATACTGATCCATCCTGGGTCTCGTTCCCTACAGAATGGGTCTGCTCCTACCCCTGGTGCTCTGCACACTGGCCACATGGGGCATGGTGGTGGCATCTCCGCCCCAGCAGCCCCTCAGCCTCTCGCCTCTCCTCTCCCGTGGCTGCAACGACTCAGACGTCTTGGCAGTGGCAGGCTTTGCCCTGCAGGATATCAACAGCAACCGAAAGGATGGCTACGTGCTGAGCCTCAACCGAGTCAGCAATGTCCAAGAACACAGACAGGCAAGTGACAGTCCCTATCTGGGGGCAGGTGTTTGTATAAGCTGGGGAGGACAGTCAGAGAGTGGGAATCCAGAGACACATGTAGGCAGGAAACCTGCTGAGGACCCTCTGCTCCCCTCTGCTAGAGTGTCCTACATGCTCTTACTGTTACTAGGAAGAAGTGCTGTTAATAGTATCCTAATCTGACACTTGTCCAGTACCCCACAGTTTATAAGGAATTGTCACAAACATCATAGCCTTTGGCTCTGCCATAAACCAACACCTATTTTGGACAGTTTTTAGAGGTTTCTGCTTCCTATGGGATGTGGTGCATTTCTCTACCCCTTTCCACAGGACAGTCTTGGATCTCTGTTCTATCTCACACTGGACGTGTTAGAGACTGATTGCCATGTGCTCAGCAAGAAGTCATGGAAGGACTGTGGGGCGAGGGTGTTTTTTGGTTCGGTAAGTGCTTGTGTCCAGGAACCCTAGGGGAGAAACTAGGTGTCCTCTGTCAACAAAGCAAAGATGGTTCAATGTATGCCATCTTTTAAATGTCCTTTCTAGCATATCACCATGGTGCCCATGGTGGCTATTCCAATTCCATTAGATAAAACAGAGTTTGTTCAGAGGAGTTTCTGAGAATCCCATTGGGGGTATGACCCCAGATTTGAAAAGTTGTTCCCAAATTGTTTCCTACTTCCTACTTCCTGCAGGTTCTGAGCCTGTGTTTAAATCATGAAGAAAAGATCTGAGATGTCGCACTCTGAATGTATGTTTGAAGGAAGACTGTAGAAGCAATAAAGGGAGAGCTTTTTTATTTTGCTTTGTTTTAATGAACACCGATAGGAAGATTGAGGCTGGGAGAGGAAGGGCTTACAGTAGTGGAGCTCTCAGAGGAGGCATGGAAGGATTTCTCAGAATCGTAGAACCTAAAAGCCCTCAGAATTGATCCTTTTAAAGATGACCATTGAAAAGGCTTGAAAAAAAATATAGTCAGTTTTCATTTAATTCTCAAATTAAATGATATGAAATTTTATATTATTAGTACAGGATTGTGTTTAGAAGTAAACTTTTATCAAGATACCTTGTTACTCATTTAACCAAATCTGTCAAATGACATCTATCTGATTTTAAGGAACAAATAGTCTGTTTACCCCGTTGTGAATTATATTTGGTAAGCTGACACTAGCTGCTATCACATATACCTTACAAAGTGTATACTGATCCCAACATGATTGAAGTTTATTTCTCACTCATGTAAAGTTCAAAATGGAAACGCCTGGCCGAGAGGGATGTACCCTCCAGAAGTGACTTGGAGACCCAGGTTCCTTCCACGATGTAGCTTGCGACTCTGCCACCTTCAACTCATAGCTTCTATGTTGCCATTCTCATCTGCATTGAGCTATAGAAAGAGAAAGAGCGTGGAGTAGACATCGTAACATGGGAGATCTTCATGGGCCAGACCTGGAAGTGATTGCAATCACGTCTGCTCACCTCGTGGTTAGAACTCAGTTATACACAGTCACACCTAATCAGGAAGGATGCTGAGAAATGTATTCTAGTTGTGTTCCAGGAGAAGGTTAAACTGTTCGATGACTAGCTGGCATTTCTTTGCACCAAAAGCCACCAAAGTGAACCTTAAGGTTTTCATTATTTAAAAATATGAAGTCCAATTTCATTTGGGGGTATATTAAAAAGTCAGAGTTTGTTCTACCATATTATAAAATGTGCTTGTTGGTTCCAGGTTTATGGTCAATGCAAAGCAGCATTTTACATGAACAGACCAAGAAGAATTCTCTATTTACCTGCTTATAACTGTACTCTTCGCTCAGGTAAGAGAGTACTCTGATTTTGTTCATTTTAAATAAAAGATGGAGAAAGGGCATTAAGCAGGGTGATGTCCAGAGTGTATAGACTTCTCCCATCCTTACTTCCTATTCATACCAAGAACAAATTTTAATATATACAGTACTTGCCTCCCTTGTGCAATTCAACTTGCATGGCTCTTCTGTCTACAGCAACCTTCCTAAGTCATCTGTAATCATTTATTCTTGAGTATGGCATGAAGTCCTAAATGTTTAGTCTGGCATAAATGGCATCATCTCTACACTGGTCCCAGGCTCCCTTTCTAGCTATTTCTGCTATTATGTCCCTGGCTGCTCCAACGCTGCACTTCATTGAACTGGACGCCTCACTATTTTCTGAATATACATTGCACTTTGCAATCGCTGAGTCTGCATTTATAACAAGCTCCATAACAAGGTTTCTTTAAGGAACAAGGCAACAGAGCAAATATTTTATCAGCTATGGTTTGAGCTTCCTAGTTGCAGGACTTACTCAAATAAATTAGAGAACAACAGGTAATAAAACAGATCAGGACTCAAATGGAAATCATAGGTACGTGAGGTATGGGAGGTCAGGGAGTAATACTTGGGGATGGCACCAGAAGTGATAAGCTGTGGATATAACTCCACCATTATACACCCCCAAACACCCAAATAAACAAGCAAAAATAACTCGCAGACAAGTTCTCTCACCTGACTTACACACGTTTTTCTCTACCCCAAGCTCGTCCCAATCAGAAATTCTGGCTGTACCATTAGAATGATAATTCTCTCCTGTTACACAGTGATTTGACCAATTTTTGTTTTATGGCTCCCTTGCATTTTCTAACCAAAGAGGGTGTGCTTCCACCTGCTCTAAGTCCTTCACCCATTCATTCATTCAACGATTATTTACTAAGCACATTATCTCAGGCGTTGGGGACTAAAAGGTGAATAAGACATGACAATAATAAAATCCCAATCATTTAAGACACTCAGTGCTTTACAGAGGCAATTATGTTAGAAGATACTGAGCTACTAATGGGGAAAAAAAGTTTTTATATCAATATAAACATATACATTATGTGTTTTAAAAGAAAATTCCTAGGATAAGTAAATTTGTGTCAGGTGAAAAAATCTTGCTTCAATTTTTTTTTTATAAATTATGAAAGTAATACATGCTCATTGCAGAAAACTCACTGCTGACACCTTTCATTCCAGATAATGAATGCATCCTCTACTCCATCCTTGCAGAAACTATTATCTTTTTTTTTTTAATCTCTGCTTCTGTTGTGGTCATATGATTTAAGGAATTAAAGATCAGTAAGGAATTTATTTTTAAACTGCTCTCTTTGGCACCAACAGTTTCTCGAAGAAAGATTCACCTTATGTGCCCCGACTGCCCCAGTCCTGTTGACCTGTCAAGTCCCAATGTTCTGGAAGCTGCCAAGGAATCTCTTGCAAAATACAACAGTGAGAGCACTTCAAAGCAGTATTCTCTCTTCAAAGTCACCAGGGCTACTGGCCAGGTGAGGCTGAATTGCCCAGTTATACCAATTATGTGTCTCATAACTGTTGCTATCGATTCCTAAACTAAGAGGAAACTGTTAAGTTACTTCTTTTGATTTGAACCTAAGAGCCTTTCTTCATTCCTTAGTTTGGTAGACCTGACGCATGTTCAGTCATGTTTAGTTTCCATGGGACTTTCACAAGAGTTGTGGGATTTGATTTTACTTCATTGCCCTTAAGTCAATAGTGCAAATGGACTCAGTCTTGGGTTATTCCTCCTAGGTTCAATCTTGGCATCTTAACAATTGACCACAGACCATTTAGCAAGTCAACTTCTACTCCATGTTAAGGCCTGGAGTGAATGTTGAGTTCTATGGGTTAGGGGAAATGAAGGCTTATTTGTATTTGAATTATGTTGATAGCCATCATATAAAGAAAAACTATTCTAAAAACAAATCTACCTGAGGAAAAATAAGCTCACCCAAGGGAAGGCATAAGAGCCCATTTAAATCTTTGGGAAGGGAAGAAAGATTTAAATGGCCTCTAAATAACAAAATTATAATACATGGTTTGATCATGGCGGGAATTACAGGGACAGTAGGAAGGCTGTTGGCAATAACTCTGGAAATGCATGGTTTCTGTAAATATAATGATGCCAAACCTCGGTCATTTCCCCACGTGTAGAGGTTTGACTTTTTGTTTTCTCTACTTTCATTTCATACCAGTGGGTGTTTGGCCCTGCTTACTTCGTGGAATATTTAATCCAAGAGTTACCATGTCCCAAATCCCAGGCTGTTAGCTGTATACTTGAGCTCCCTGACTCTGAGGTTAGTATTCCTGAATGTCTTCATAATTTAAAATTTGTGTTTGCAGATCTATATGTATTTGTTGAGTGTAAATTATATATGAAGTGTAATGCATGATTCACTTTTCTTCCCCTCAAGGAGCAACTGACTAGAGATTGTGCCGACCTAGGTGCAATATTTGATTGCAAGTGCAGTTTTCATCAGCAATGTTATGTCTTTGGAGAAAATGATCATAGGAGGCTATAAAATATAGTTGAATCTCCTCAGTGGTTGGTGAAGGTCCTGCTTTTATCTGAACAAATGCAGTTACATTTGGAATACACCACAGTGTTCCATTCCTTGGACCACTCTTTAAGAAGGACAAAGTCAAATCAGATGTCTTTCACAGACTGCATCCAAGATGGGGAGGATGTCTTGAAACCATTTGAAACACACCTGTGGGAAGGCCAGTTGGCACAATATATTGCAACACAATTGGGCAGAATGCATCAAAAGCTTTCTCTCCATTTATTTACTTATTTATAGTAATAGCTTTATTAAGGTATAATTCACATACCATAAATTTCACCCTTTTAAGGTGTACAATCCAGTGGCTTTTTAGTATATATGCAGAGTTGTGCCATCACCATTAGTGTCTAATTTTAGAGTATTTCCATAAGCCCCCCAAAAACCTCATGCTCATTAGTAGTCATTCTCCTTGCCCTCTCACCCAAGACCTTGGAAACTGCTAATCTACTTGCTATATCTATGACTTTGCCTTTTTCTGAATATTTCATATAGTGGAATCATACTGTATGTGGCCTTTTGAGTCTGTCTTTTACTGCATAAGGTTTTCAGGATTTATCTATGTTGTAGCATGTATCAGTGCTTCATTTCTTCTATTGGCCAAATAATATTTCACTGCTTGGATATACCATGCATTATTTATCTGTTCATTGGCTAATGAATATTTGGCTTACTTTCTCATTTGAGCTATGATAAATAATGCTGCTATGAACATTTGTGCACAAATTTTTATGCATACATACTTGTATGTTTTCATTTCTCCTGGGTATATACCTTGGAGTAAGATTGCTGGGTCATATGAGAACTCTGTTAAACCTCTTGGCTAACTGCCAAACTGTTTTCCAAAGTGATATATACCAGTTTTACAATCCCATAAAAAATATATGAGGGTTTCAATTTTTCCACATACTTGCCAATACTTATTATTATTATGTGTTTTTTTTATTATAGCCATCCTACTGGGTATGAAGTGATACCCAGTTTTACTTGTTATTTGCACTTTCCTCATGGTTAATGATGCTGAGCATCTTTAATGTGCCTATTAGACGTTGAATATATCCTTCAAATAGACATTTCTCAATATATTCAATGGCTAATAAATTGAATGTATTGAGAAGTGTCTATTCAAACTCTTTGCCCATTTTAAAATTTATCTTTTTGTTGTTGAATTGAAGAGTTATTTACATATTCTGGATAAAATCTTTTTACCAACTCTATGATTTTCTTCCATTCTCTGGGCTATCTATTCATATTTTTTATGATATTCTTTGAAGTACAAAGTTTTTAATTTTGATAAAATCCTATTTGTATATATTTTCTTTTGTTGAATGTGCTTTTGTTGTCATATCTAAAAAACCATTACCTAATCCAAGATCATTAAGATGTACTCCTATGTATTCCTTTAAGAGTTTATAGTTTTAGTCTATGTTTAGGTCTATGACCCACTTTGAGTTGATTTTTGTATATGATGTGAAGAAGGAGGTTCAACTTCTTTCTTTTTCATGTGGATATCCAGGTGTCCCAGCACTGTTTGTTGAAAAGACTATTCTTTTTCCCATTTAATTGTCTTAGCATACTTCTTAAAGATCAATTGACCGTAAATGTAAGGGTTTATTTCTGTACTCTCGATTTTATTCCATTGATCCATATATCTGTCCTTAAAGCAGTATCCCATTATCTTGAATACTATAACTTTGTAGTAAAATTTGAAATCAGTAAGTGTGAGTTCTCTTATTTTATTCTTATTCAATATTGTTTTGAGTATGCTGGATCTTTTGGATTTTCATAATAATTTTAGAATCAGCTTGTCAGTTTCTATTTTTAAAAGGCAGTGGAAAACTGATAGGGATTGCATTGAATCTGCTCACCAATTGTCATCATAACAATATTCAGTCTTTCAGTCCATGAATATGAGATGTCTTTCCATTTGTTTAGAACTTATTTAATTTCTTCAACAATGTTTTGTAGTTTTCAGTGTACAAGACGTTCACTTATGTATAAACCTAAATGTTTTATTCTCTTTGATGCTAATATATTTATCCTCTTAATTTTATTTTTGGATTTTTCATTGCAAGTATATATAAATACAATTGATTTTTGCATATTGACTGTGTATGCTGGAACCTTGCTGAACTCATTTATAAGTCCTAATAGTTTTCCAGTAGATTCTTTAGGATTTTCTATATACAAGATCATGTCATCAGCAAATACAGGTATTTTTACTTATTCCTTTCCAATCTACATGCCTGTAATTTTTTTCTTGTTCAATTTCCTTAGCTAGAACTTCCACCACAATATTAAATAGAGGTGGAAAGAACAGATATCCTTATCTTATTTTCTATTTCTTCTTGAGTAAATTTTGGTAGTTTGTGTCTTCCTAGGAATTTGTCCATTTCAACTAAGTTATCTAATTTGCTTGCATGCATTTGTTCATAGTATTCCCTTTTTATTTCTGAAAGGTCAAAAGTAATATTCTTTAATTCCAATTTTAGTAATTTGAGTTATTTTTTATTGGTCAGTCTAGCTAAATCTTTGTCAATTTTATAGATCTTTTCAATAAATCAATTTTCAGTTTTATTTTTTTTTGTTCATTTTATCATCTAGTTTAATTATTTCCTTTTTACTCTTTATTTTTGCCTTCCTTTGCTTGCTTTGGACTTAGTTTGCTCTTCTGTTTCTAGTTTTCTAAGGTGAAAGTTAGGTTATTGATTTGTAATCTTTTTTCTTTTAACATAAGCATTTACATCTATAAATTTCCCTTTAAGCAATGCTTTAGCTACATCTCGCAAGTTGCACGTATTGTGTTTTTGTTTCCATTCATCTCAAAGTATTTTCCGATTTTCCTTGAGAGATCATATTTGGCCAATTGGTTATTTAGGAGTATGTTATTTAATTTCCACATATTTGTGAAATTCCCCAATTTTCTTCTGTTATTTATTTCTAAAATCATTTCATTGTGGTTGGAGAATGCACTTTGAATTCCTCAATTTTTAAATTTACTGAAGCTTGTTTTATGGTTTAACATTAAGGTATATCCTGGAGAATGTTCTTGAGAAGAATGTTTATTTTGCTCTTGTTGGGTGAAGCATTCTGTAATTGTCAGGTTTAGATGGTTTATAGTGTTGTTCAAAACATCTATTTCTTTATTAAGCTTCTGCACAGTTATTCTATCTATTACTGAAATAAGGTTTATAACCTGATTTTTGTTGAATTGTATATCTCCCTTGAATTCTGTCAGTTTTTGCTTGCGTACTTTGGGGCTTTGTTGTTAGGTCATATATATTTAGAGTTGTTGGGTGTGCCTACTAAACTGACAATTTTATCATTATAAAATGTTTTTCCTTGTCTCTAGTAACAATTTTTGTCTTAAAGTCAATTTCGTCTAATATTTGTATAGCCATTCCAGCTCTCTTTTGCTATTTACATTGTAAATTTTTTTCAACTTTTTATTTTCAACCTATGTATGTCTTTAAATGTAAAGTGTATTTCTCAAAAGCCTCTTGTAACCAGACAATTGAATATTCTCAGTTTTCTCAAGGAATAATTGGGAAAACATCTTCACTCTATTCTGGGAGATCTCTTTCTCACTTGCAATTGATATTTTCGGAAGTCCCATAGCTTTCTGGTTATTTTTAATATGCAGAATAATTTTACTTAGCTAGTTAAGATTCATTTTCAGGTATAAAAACATCTGTTCAGTCAATTCCGAATCAAAACCTGTATCTCATATTCAATACAAAAGCTTTCCCAAGCCTGACCTAGAGCTTAAGACCTAATGTGAGGAAGGCATCAGGTCTGTTCTTTTCATTCTTTCTCCTCCTTGTGTAATCTTTTGCTTAATTCTGGATCTTTCAAATTCCAAGAAGAATGAGAGGATTAGAGAAAAAAGTATAGTCTTTTACTTAAATGGACCTGCAGTTGTAATTTTCTCTTGGTCTAAACTGGCCTTTTATGAGACAGGCTCCATCCAGTGCTGGTTGGTACAGCTGGTACATGTGTGAGTTAATCAGAGGTCTTTTCCTAGAAGGATGATGTATTCTTTAGCTGACTCTTAGATACCACCCCTTCTCAGATTCAGCCCCACAGATTTTTACCATTTAATGCTCCATATCTGGTAGTCCTTTGGGTGGGCACCTTCAAAAGAATACTACCTGTGACATTTGCTTTTCCCATGGAACCCTCACACACTTTTACAAACAATATGAAAATGGGCTTCCCTTGCTGCCCTTTCTCCTTATCCTATCATAACAGGCTCCTTTTTCCAAGATCCTGCTCTCAGAATGCTCTGAGAGAGAAGCAAACCCCAAATCGCCATAGCTTATATGTCCCTAAACTCTCTTCACATAGTAAGCGTGCCCTCAAACTCTCTTTGTGGGCCACTCTTGTTTCAGTACCAAATATGCCTGTGATTATGGTATCTCAGCAAATTTTAGCAAGAGTGATAATGGCCAGGCTTTACTTGGTACAAGTCCCTGCAGTCTCTCCAGAAGGTTCTCTAAGAGCCTTTTCCCTATGTGATTTGGTGACAAAGAGGAGAAGAGAAAGGCTGAAGAACCATTCCCCAAAGACTTCCTACATTAATTTTTCTCACTTTAAGGAATTTCTAATTTTCTTTTCATATAGTCTGGAGATGGGTGATAGAGTAATATTCAGGCAATCTCTTTAGACATATTTTAGTAAATGATATGTGAATACTGTATTCTTAAAATTCTTTAGAAATTGAGGCAACATTTTATTATAATATTCTAGTTACACTTGAAAATATACATACTCTATGACTCTACAATTTCTCTTCCAGAAATTTACCCTAAGGAACTAACTAGGGATATATGAAAATATATAGCTTCAATGTTTAAGCAAAACAAATGAGATTCAGTCCAGTGTTTAACAAAAGAGAACTTGTTGAATAACACAGAGAAGTATTAGGTAGCCATTATAAAAATTGTAGACAATTCAATGTCATAAAAGGATTTTCACAATATATTGTTAAGTGACAAAAGGCAGTTATAAAATAATGTACATAGTATGGTCCTATTTTTCTAGAAGAAAAAATATATAGGCATAGGAAAAATGATTATGGGAAAAGAAATCAAATTTTAGTAGGAAACAAGTATGTTCATGTAATTACAGGTCTTTTTATTTTCTTTCTCTTTATCTATATTCTAAATAACTATTACATTTGTAATGAGAAACCAAATTATTTTATTTTTTAAATAAAAAGGAGTTGAAGGATCTGAGAGTGCTGTCATGTTAGAGGAGTAAACTCAGATGAAACGTACATAAAGTGCTGCTATATGAGAGTTGAAAACATGTTTTCTAATTGACACAAGGGTAAAAGCAAGGCTAAGAGGTAAACATTCTAAAGACACAGATTTCTGCTCAATATAAAGTTTTCTAATGGAGTTTGTTCCTCAAGAAGTCCTGCGTTTCCTATCGTTAGAGGCAATGTAACCTTGTTTGGCTGATTACTTGTAGAGATAATCTAAAGAGAATTGGCGCAGAGCCTGCCTACTGCATGGCAGTACCATAAAAATGTTGATTGGCTGTGTGTGTCTACACAAGCTGAAAGCAAGTTGATTTCTATTTATGATCATTGATAATTGTAATACTCAAACAACATTGTATGTTCTCTTGTCTTTTTAGCCTGTTGGTCTTTGCAAAGGTTCTCTGAGTAAAAGAGGACCAGAAAAGTTTGTCTCCGTGACTTGTCGCTTCTTTGAATCAGAGGTATTTTTCAATCTAATTGTTCGTCTTCCTGTGAAGAAAAGAGTAGACTATCTATTAATATATTTTAGCTGCCCCTACTCTACCTGCTTCTTTTAATTTCCTAAGATCCATGATCACTACTTTACTCAAGCTGCCCTGAGGATAGCTGGTTAAAGACCTGTCATTCTTCGTTTTAGTCGCAAAGTGGTCCTGTGGAATAAGTAAGACCTCTTCAGAAACAGGGACCTACTAACTTAAATGGCTCAGGCCTCTGAGATTAAATTCAGTCTCCCAAAGACCCTAATCCTGAACCACAGGGAGACGTTGTTTCTATGGAAATACTCAGTCCCCTTTCAGAAGTATTTATTGAGGACTTACATGAAGCAGGCTGGTATAGCTGAGAGGGTGGTTGAGACAGGTGACCTTGGTTCTTGTGCTACTCTAATATCTGCAAGCTGTGTGACCACAGGCAAGTTCTTACCTCTCTTGAGTTGTGGTTGCCTCATCTATGGATGGGATTGCAACACCTACTTCATTCAGATTTCTATGAAATGTAAGTGAGAAGACCTGGATGAAGGTTGCTGTATTGGGCTTGAATACACAATCAATAAAAGGTAGCTGCTGTAGCTACTACTGGTAGCAGGAAAACAGCTCTCTGGAGACTCTGGGGACTTTGAATAAGCCATTTAAACTCATTGGACTATTGTTCAGTTATGAATTTGTGAGACTTGCAGTCAAGTTTCTCCCAATTGTGGTGACCCCTGGCCCTTGTCTGTTGTACTTTGTAAACCAGAAACCCATCCCTTTGGGTGATTTCTCTTTGAAACATTCCATCATAAAGACACAGAACAGCTCAACCTGGTACAAGGCACAGCAGGGATTTCCCTGGGAAGGGGACATTCTCTTATTGAAAGAGTTCTTATTTCAGACTCCCACCCTTGGAAGTGAAAACTCTGCTGCTAACCAGGGACCTGCGAACCTCCCCAAGGTGGAAGAGCCCCAGCAGAAAAACACAGCTCCCAGTGACTCCCCATCCAGAGCTGCGCCTAAGGGATCTGTCCAGCTCCTCCCTGACTTGGATGATGCGAAGCCTGAAGGTTCCCAGGAAAATGGCCCTGTTGAGGCCTTCCCTGTGCAGCTGGATCTAACCACGAATCCCCAGGGTGAAGCCCTGGATGTCCCCTTCCTCTTCCTGGGGCCTATGAAGGAGAAGTTGGTTGTCCTGCCTTTCCCCAAGGAAGAGCATCGCTCTGCCGAGTGCCCAGGACCAGCCCAGGAGGCCAACCCTCTTATTCTCCCACCATGAGAACCAGCGAATTCCATGGGGATGTGGTGCCTCACAGGAGATGAGAGGTGGTGGGGAAGGGAGACAGACAGAGAGTTTGAACATGGAAATTGGCTAATAAAGTATGTCTTTTTACTCTCCTTGGCTTCATCATGTTATCTGGAAGTGGAAATAAGAGTAAACCCCCAATGTGTACACTGGGTTGCAGGCCTCCTAAACCATCCAAAGTCTCATGCCATGGTTAGATGCTTCTCAGGCCTTCCTCCTCTGCCTTTGTAATAGTTCCTGACTTCCAGCTAAGTGTCTCTGATGTAAGGCCTGCCATCCTTAGGAATACCCTCCTTTTTCTGGCCAAGGGAATACTGTGACTCTTTTGATCAAAATGAGGTGAAAATGGAAGAATACCAAGAAGACAGGATTCACCCCAGAGTTTCACACTCCCTTTTTTCTATCATTATTTCAACACCAAGCATTGGTCAGATATTGTTTGCACAACCTTCATCCTGAAGGTGGATTTTTTTCTTACCTGTCTGAATAGTCTCCAAGCCCAGAACTTGATAAATTTGATACATTAACTTAGCAATGAGGGTAAATGGACAAGAGAGTTGCCTGTGGCCCATGTTTGAACCTTGGAGGAATCAGCCATTGGTCCAAATTGGGGAGCTGTCTGACTTCTTTAATAGTTTGCTCAGAGAAGAATTAAGAACCTAGATGACATTCATTCACAATTTCTTTTTACTTAAAAATATGTATGTATATGTAATATTACATATGTGATGTATATATTATGTGTATGTACACATACACACAAAAATACTATAATATATACAGATATATATACACACATATATATCCTTTGAAATACAACAGGTATTATGGGCTAAATTGTGACCACAGATTTCATATCCTGAAGTCCCAACCCCCCAGCACCTCAGAATGTGACTGTATTTGGAATGCGGCTGTATTCGGATATGGGATATTTGGATACAGGGACATAGAAAGAAGGTGGCCATATACAAGCCAAGGAGAGAAGCCTCAAAATACCAAGTTTGATTTCAAACTTGTATCCTTCAGAATTGTGAGAAAATTAGTTTCTGTTGTTTAAGCCACTCAGCTTGTAGTATTTTATTATGGCAGCCCTGGCTAACTCCCACCACAGGACGTTTGAGAATGTAACGATTGCCCTCCATTCTGGCAGCTGTTTCGTAGAAGAGGCACATAGGTAATGTTCACACCACAGTACTCTTATCTGCGTCCTGTAAGAAGGAAAATAATTAAGTGGAGTGTCTTGTGGAGTCTTAATCCTTGTTTCAATCAGTGTCTGGAAAGAGCCACAATTTTACTCAGATAACTCAACCCGAAAGACTTCAATGAAGGAAATGAAGCCCCGTGGGCCGGGTTAAGGGAACAAAGGAGGCTGGGGCACCTGGAAAATAGCAGGAAGCCTTTACCACTCTGGGCCTGAGAAAGCTGGAGGAGTGGTGGCCTTATCCAAGCCCAGGGGAGCTGGGGCTGTTGGCAGAAGGGTCACCTGGCTGTAGCCACTGCCAGAACCTAGTGTTGAAGCAGAAAGTACCAAGAAATGAACACCCTGCTCTCTCCCTCCCTCCAGTCTCCTCCTCCCATTGGCTCTTTGAACTAAATAGTAAACTAGCCAGGTAGGGCACCTGGGTTACTCAATCCACAGGAGTTAGCCTCCTGAAACAGAGCCAGGCAGAGAAAGGCAAAGAATGGACCTGGGAGCAAACAAGAAAACCACTGCCACCCCCATGTAGGGAATTTCCCAAAGATGTCCCATAAAACCCTCCTACACTGAAAAAAGGGTGTAGTAAGATCCTAGACTTTGTGTCCTTCTCTTTATGTTTCTTGCTGAATAGACAAGGGCACCATCAACAGACGTAGAGAGTGCAGGAGGAAAGGTCGGTTTGATGGAGCAGTTGCTGAGTCGACCTTATTGAATTCAAAGGAAGCATCGTCATCACGCGTACTTGTTCGTTTTCAAGCATTTGGTAATGCTGACTCTTGCTCTGTCTTCAAACTTTCTCAAGTAGATATTGTCCCACATCTTCCATGTTCTTCCCCTATCCTCCTTATGATTGCCCCTAAGGTGTTCAGGTTCCTCACTGACTCATCTCCTAGATGCCATTTCTTAGCTTTTCAGCCTTGATCTTCTTTTCTTCCTCTGCCAACACCATTCAGGCAAGTGAACCCAATAGTCATGCCCATAGTCTCAAAGGCTGCAATCGTTAGTCATTTGAGGTCCTTGTATTCCAATAATCAGTGCTCTGCAAATGGCTAACATTAAACTTCTGTGCTGAAATTTCATGAGTTGGGCATTTCAAGTTGTGTGATATTGACCGTTCTCTTTTTTATGAATCTTTAAAAGTAACTTCCACAATAAGAAAACAAACCCAATTTTTAAAAAATGGGCAAAAGATTTGAACAGATACTTCACGCGATAAAGATATAACATGGCAAATAAGCATATGAAAAGATGTTCTACAACGTATGTCATTAAAACAATAATGAGATGCCACACCTATTAGAATGGCCCAGATCTAGAGCACCAACAACCCCAAATGCGGGCAAGAACGTGGAGCCACAAGAACTTCATGAATTGCTATTAGAAATGCAAAGTGGTGCAGTCACTTGGGAAGTTTCTTGCAATTCTGAACACACTCTGACCATAATGTCCAGCAGTTGTGCTCCTTAGCATTTACCCAAACGAGTTGAAAAGTTAGCTCCACATAAAAACTTGCATATGAATGTTTTTAGAACCTCTACTTATAATTGCCAGAACTTGGAAGCAACCAAGATGACTTTCAGTAGTTGAATGGATAACCTGTGGCACATACAGTGGAATATTACTCAGTGCTAAAAAGGAGTGAGCTATCAAGCCATGGAAAGACATGAAGGAACCTTAAATGCATATCACTAAGTGAAAGAAATCAATCTGAAAAGGCTACGTATCCTATGGTTTCAACTCTATGACATTCTGGAAAAGGCAAAATTGCAGAAATAATAAAAAGATTCAGTGTGTGCCAAGGGCTGGGAGAGCGATGAGTGGTCAGAGCACAGAGACTACTCTGTGTGGTACTATAATAATGGACACATTTGTCCAGAGCCATAGACTGTACACCACCAAGAGTGAACCCTAGCACGAAAAATGGACTTTGGGTGATAATGATGTGTCAATGTAGATTCATTGATTATAACAAACAAATCACTGCTGCAAATATTGATAGAGGAGGAGGTTGTAAGTGTAGGAAGTATATAGGAATGTTTTATTTTAAGGGTTTTCAATTATAAACCTGAATGTTATAAAATTCTGACAACTGATCCCCAAAATATCAGTAATTTATAAGGATGTCCATTGTAGTGTTATTTG
This sequence comes from Lyroderma lyra, assembly GCA_004026885.1. NCBI lineage: Eukaryota > Metazoa > Chordata > Mammalia > Chiroptera > Megadermatidae > Lyroderma > Lyroderma lyra. The sequence goes on from PVJL010003273.1 coordinate 73,062, forward strand.
TAAGAACAATTGGAAACAATATATTTGGCTAAACAGTAAGAGAAAATTGATATATTCTTATTACAAACATATGTAACATAGAAGGGCTGTCTGGAAAAAAATCCAGCCATAAATGCCTCTGTTTTTCATATTACATGGCTGGATACTTTCTAGGCAGCTCTCATACAATATCATGTGATCTTTGAAAATAATCTTTCTGAAGAATATTTAATGATTTGGGAAAGTTATCATGGTATAAAAGTCCTTAAAAGTCCTTCCCTTGGCAAAGAGTTTGGAAGATGAGGGAGAGAGAATTTTTATTTTATATTTTCTGTCATATTGTGGGGTTTCTTAATTTTGTGCAAGGATTATATTTATGGTGAAGAGTTGTATAAAATAACTCAAAAATGAAATCCTATTATTAAAAACAAAAACAACATTTATAAAGCTTATATGGCTTCTATTAATACCCCCCAAAATAGAGGTTGTAAGTAAGTTTTCAACCACAGTGGAGGGAAAAAAAAATACCTGTGTGTACAGAATAATCCCAATAAAGTAAAAACACATATATTATAGATATTCAAATGGAAAGAAGTCCATGAAGAGCTTATAATTGCTAACGATTTTTCTCACGTAGTGGAATTAGAGGTGAGTTTTTATTTACTTTTTTGTTGTATTTTTCACATTTTTTGCAAAGAGCACGTGTCAAGGGGGTCGGGGGAAGCTTGAAAGAATGAAAATTCTCTTAACTGACTTTTTCTGATACTACATCCAGGCTCCCCAGAAAGAACCTGAACGTCAGAATGAGTATGCAGAAGTGAAGATCTATCTACCCTGATTGCTTCAATACCCACCTTGTGAGAAGTCACCACTCCCCTCTCCATTCCACATCTTAGGCCATTCTCTGGTCAGAACTGTCAGGAAGCTTCCCCAAAGCCAGTAAGAAGCTTCACCAAAGTGAAATGTCACTTTCTAGATCATCAGACAGTTCCCAGGACAGAGACTGTCTCTCCTACTCACCATCTCCTGTCTCCTCCTGACTGTTGGCATCCTAGTACCCTCAATCTGCTCCCTGAGATGTCGCATCTGAAGCTACCACAGGTGCTGGAATGGTATCACTAGCATTGTGTCTGTATTAAAGATTCAGCAAAGCAAGGGAAAAGGAAGGCATGGCTCTTGTGAGCACCCCAAGTCTCAGCAGAGGAGTTCTGTAGGTAAAGCTCATTTTTATCCTTGGTGCCTTTGCCCATTCCCACCCCTTTCCTTTCACCAGCATTCAGCTCATCCAGGGAACTCCATATTGGGAATGGCAAATATAGCAATAATAGAGAGGCTTAATTAAACATTAAAACATAAAACAGTTTTTGTTTTAATTCATTGCTTTCCCTCTGCCCACCTGGGTTAGAACCCCTTAGTAACACAGTAATACTATTCTTGTCATTCACCTCTAGGACACTGGAGTGGTCCTACTTGGGTATTTAAAGCTAGTGCTATTAATGTTAAAAGTTCAATACCAAATGTGTTTCTTCCACTTTTAGAACTTGCTGAAACAATTTGTAACTCTAGGAAGTGAGGTCTGCTTTTTAGGTACCCTCCCCTTTCCACTCTTTTCAAACTTTTTTCCTACCTTCAGCTTCTGTCTAGAACCCCAGTAGTTTTCAACTTTGCACATTGGAATCATCAAGGAGTTTTAGAACTACCAACAGCTGGGCCCACCCCCAGAGATCCTGGTTTTATTTAATTGCTGTGGAGAGAGGCCTGGGCTTAAGAACTTCTCAAAGCTCCCCAGGTGATTCTATCATGAAACCAAGGCTGAGAACCATTGCTATCTACACAGACACTCAGCTCAGAGAGGAGAGCAGGGAGTGAGATGCTGTTTAAGTAACTGGCAGTGTGGAGGAAACCTAGGCTGATTCCCTCTGGTCCTTTCTGATGCTGCTGGGTACTGCTGGCCTGAAGGGTCAATACTGGTATATTGGCTACTTTAGAGGAATAGAGCTGAGGGATCAGCTTAATCCCAGCTCTGTCCCCCAGCGCTGAGCCCCTCCCCCAGTAGTATATTGCCTCTACTCCCTTCTCTGGAATGGGCACCAGATGGCTTGATTTCTACCCTCACCACAGTTCTCTTTCACAGTTCTCTTCCATGCCACCATCAATTCTCTTTGGCATGTTTTAAGGGCCATGGAGAACTGGAATGATATGGGGGTAAATTTAACCGTTTAATATGTCACCTCTCTTAAATGATGCAGCTTTATTCTACTGAGGACTTCTGGTGCCATAATCCAAAGAGGGGACTGATGGTGGAAATTTCTGGCTGAGACAGGCAGGCAGATGGAGGAAAATTACTTTACTTCCATCCCCCACACCAATGTAGGCAGTGCTTATGGTCAAAACACACTTTGGATCTGCTGCCTACAAGAAATATCCAGATCTGAGCAGATCACAGTTTTACCCACTCACTGGTGGCATGTCTCAACGTTCTGTCCCCAGGACCCATTAATCATTTACAGCATGTTGACAGACATTTTAACCAGAGGTCAAGGTGAACATCCCCAGTTATACAACCAAATTGTATAAGAACTTTGTTTAATCAATAGTGTGTGTGTGTGCACGCATGTGTTTCCTTTCAGAACGTCTGTATAAAATTCTCTGCTGTGGTATAACATAGCGAGGGATGTTTTTCACATTTTGACACAATGAAGGCATTCAGTGCAGCTCTGCTCTTGATTCTTTTGAGCACGCTGCAGTACTCCTGTGCTGTGAGCCCCACAGACTGCAATGCTACTGAACCCCTGGCTGGGAGAGCTCTAGACCTGATCAATAAAGGACGTCAGAATGGCTACCTTTTCCAGTTGCTACGGGTCGCTGATGCCCACTTGGACAAAGTGGTGAGGAATTGTCAGTGGCAGAGCTGAGTTGGGAGACCTGGCACCAGGGGCAAATGTGACTATAACCCCTCAGCCTCCTGTTTTGCACAATGGAATGGCTTTGGTCAGGGTTTTCTGTTAAGTTTCTACTGCTGCTCTAGACTGTTCTTTTTTTCTTTCAAACTAATGTTTATTATTAGCATGTCCTTAACTATGAATCAATTAAGTACTTATAAGCACTGATGCTGAGCCCAATCAAATGCTAAGTACTGTAAGAGAAAAATTAGAATAAACCATGGGCCTTGCCCTCAAGGAAATAATAATCAGCTCACAAGCACACATCGGCAAACTAGTGAAAGGACATCTATTAAGATTGGATGGGAGAAGGCTTTATTTGGGCCCTGAAGAATAAAAAGAATTTGAATAGGAAAATGGCCTTACGGGAGAATTCCAGGCATACCCCCTCTGTGTGGTGAGGGAATCATGAAGGAAGATGTTAGGGACTAATGAAACCTAAGTAGGGGTATTCCAGAAGTTCTGTGTGGGCTTTGGAGTAACCATCGGGTTGGAACAGAGAATGCAGCCTTATCCTGAAGCAAAGCAAGCCTACCGGCTTCACTTAGCTTCTGCGAGGATACTTATTTGGAGTGGATTTGCAAGCTTGGTAGAGATTATGGAGGGAGGCTCCCCTCCCCAACCTCCCCAAATAACCCATTTTTTTATGAAACCTCGAAAATCAGGGAGGCTAGACATGGAGCACCACAAAGACAAAATTTGTACTTGTTGAAGTATTAGAGATGGAGGCATTACAAGTTGCAGAGAATAAGAGTGTAAAAATTTAGGATTCAACAAGCAATCTCGTGACCATTAGTCCCATTCTAGGCTCTCTGCCACATTGTAGGACACAGGATGAGTGGGCACAGAGGTAGTGTAAATGCTTGGGTGGGTGGGGAGCAGGCAGGGTGAGCCTGGAGAGATGGATGCAAGTGACAAGAAAACTATTTTATGAGGTCGGGAATGAAGAAATGAGGCCCAGATCCAGGCACTGGGATTTATAGCAATGGAGAATTAAAGAAAAGGCATGAGACATTTCAAAGAAAGACTATCCAAGGCCTGGTGACTAGATAGCAAGAGCAAAAAAAGAAATCAAAGCTGATGTCACATTTTTTAAGCCAAACACTAAGACAATAAATGGTAAATGGTGTCGCTGCAAAAGACAAGGGAAGTTGAGAGAGGGAGCTGGTTTGTAAAAGAGAATGGTTTTAGCTTTGGGAAAGTGGAAGTCAAGATAAGAAATCCATGTTGAGGAACAGAGCTGGGTGAGAGGACACAATTGCACATACAGATTTGAGCTTGTGATGTGGCCATGATTATTACAATTCTAGGCTTACACCTTCAACACCTCCACCCAAACCAACACTGCTATATAGTGGTTGCTTTTTTAAAACTCATGGGCAGAAGCAACATCATGACCAGTTAAAAAGAACATTTGAAAGCTATTTATTCAAATAAATATATCAAATGACAAAAAGGTAGACATGGGCAATAATGTGGAGAGGAGCAGAAATTCAGTTTAAGAAATAAAGAGATTTGCTTTTATTTGGTAGCTCCCATATACTGCTCACCTGTTTCTTCCTTGGAATTCCTCAGGGATTTTTGGCTGTCTATTACTTAGTCTTAGATGTGAAAGAATCTGACTGTCCGGTTCAATCCAGGAAATACTGGGGGGAGTGTGAGCCAGCTGCTTCAAGACGTCCATCTAATATAGTAAGTAAACATGCTACCATCTTCCTCTTCCTATCATTCTTGATTTCTTTCTACTATGCTTACTTAGGTTAGTGCCTACACTAACACAGCAAAAAGGTAAAAGCAGCTTCTGCCTTTTGACTCATAAAAATTATGTTGACCTTGAGCAGTAATTTCTTGAGAGTCATATTATAGCTGGGAACCCAGTTCAGGCTAAGTCAATGGGACTTGTAGTCCCATGGGATAGTAAGACCAGTCATGAGACCTTGGGCAAATTGCCTAATGTCATTAGACTTTCATATCCTCAGCAGTAAAATAAGATGAGAGGTTTGAAGTAGATGGACCCTAAGGTCCTTTATGGACCTCATAGTCTATGGGTCTAGAAACCTATGAACTTGTAATTGTGTCCTATAAAGACTGGTCCCATTGGCAGCAATGGCCAAGGGATTAGTTGCAATTACCATGAGGAATGGGGTCTTGTTCTGCACATTGCACATGGGTACTCAGATTCCAAGCTCTGTGGCACAAGAGAACACAAAGATCAATAAAGCACAGATCTAACATTTCACTTCCAGAAAATAACACATTTATAGGCCTAGGAGTTTCAGCAATTTTTCCCCTTGAAAATGTCTGGGGTATGGCCATGACCCATTTCAACAGTTTCTCTGGTTCTCGTGAGGGTTTGGATGCCTATAGCATCCATCACAGAGACACAGATTATGAAACTACAGGTTTTGAGAGAGGATTTTTTTAGAGAACCCGCAAGTAAATTCTAAATAGGTAGTAGAAGTATCTTGCATCCCTTTTTTCTTGCTTCATTTTCAACCTGGGGAAAGCAGTCTGCAATGACAAACCCCTCTTTCTTTCTTACAGGTGATTGGACAATGTAAGGTCATAGCTACAACATGTTTGAATGAATCTCAGGATCTTAGAGTGAATGACTTTAACTGCACCACAAGTTCTGGTATGGTAATCTGTTAAAATGCTACTTAATTCTAGATTAATATAGAATTCAATCATACAGTGGAATTTATATAATAATACTATGATTTACATATCAGAAATGGTCCTTGCCCTCATGGACTTGTTTATTACTCACTGTCTTGAAAAGAGAAATGAGTTTTCCCCTGTCTTTGGTGTACTTTCCTTTAAAGAAATTCAATATGAAAATAGAAATCTATGTGAGTATAGCATCATTGCAGAGAACATGGGCTCTGGGGTCAGGTTTGCTTGCGTCTGAATCCCAGCCTCATCACTTCCTAGTTGCATGGTTTTGAGGGAAAGTTACTTAATGTCTTTAACCTGTAATCATTTGTAAAGTGAGGCTAATACTATTATTAGCCTGTCTGGTCTTCATTAGAATTTAACAAGATGGTCTGGGTAGTACACTTGCCAAGTACTTAGCAGTCAGTAAGAATTGACTGCAACATATAAAATTTATATATTAATTCTACAGTTCACAAAGCAGGTATACGTATGTCATCTCACTTAGTATCACCACAAGACTATGAAGTAAAGAGTATGATACCTTTTATTTTAGAGATGGAATAACTGAGGTTCAACGACTTGGCCTCAGCAACACAGCCAAAATGTAGTGAACATGACCCTATTCCACCAGTGTTGACTCCAAATTCCATGCTCTTTTTATCTACTTTTTCCAAAAGAATTATCACAGGATTCCTTTAAAAAGAGCAAATCTCAATGTGATTCAACATACAAAAATTCAGCAGCCCAGCACTTCCTTCAGGTGGTTGCCTTAAAGAAAGATGGAGCTGCAGCTCCTCTCTCTGATAAAAGTTCCGTTAATGATGCCTCTCTCTCCTTGGCAGCGATAAGAATTCATTCAAATATTAACACTTTATGAACAATGGGGGAGCATCGTGAATGCAGTTACAACAGAGACTTGTGCATCTGGGTCTAAGTTTATAGCTCTGCTGCTGATTGCCTGATTTGATCCAGAACAAGCTTCTTAGCCTCTTCAACCCTCAATTTGCCATCTGTAAAATGGAAGCTATTGTTATTCTTGCCACCATTTCTTACATGTATTGAGTCCCAGCATTGACATTGCTGTTTCCAACCCAGTAACCCAGAACTGCCATCTTCTTTCTCCAGTCTCTTCTGCACTGGCCAATACTAAAGACAGCCCTGTACTCTTTGACTTCTTTGAGGATACTGAACTCTACAGAATACTCGCAGACAAGACCCTTGAGAAGTACAAAAGGAAGAACAATGACTTTGCCTCTTTCAGAGTGGACCAAGTGGAGAGAGTTACAAGAGCGGTGAGTCTCCACTAATGCCCAGCTACAGTCTGATGGCCCAGGCTCCATCCCACCTGGCAGGTGCAAAATTCAGCACCCCTGACTCCACAGGCCTTATTCAGCCAGCTACTTTTTAAATTGAGGCCCCTGTTGTAGCCTCAACAGACAGGCAGTCAATACCACAGAACTGCTCTCCTGCACTTTTTTATTTTTTTGCAGATACAGAGAGTATGAATATCTAACAGAGAGAGGTGAAAACCCAAACAAAAAAGAGGGAAAGACAGAAAAGCACATTAGAGTTCTGTGAGTCATTAAAATCCTCTGGTCCTAATCTCCTGTCATTATGATGGAAAACTGAGGCTCAAAGCAACTACCTCACCACACCCAGTGGTATGGCTGCAGCTAGACAGTTCCTCCCAGTTCAAGGACCCAAGTACCTTCCACTCAGAGTGGTCTTATAGAGCAGTTAGTTGAGGTTGTCATTCTGAAAACATGAAGTTGAATAGATTATGGTGCAAAGAAAGAGTGAAATGAATACAAGGCAATTACTAAAAAGAATGTTTTGGGCCTGTGTGCATTGGAAAACGTTTTAAGATATATTGCTAAGAGAAAAGGCAGGTTACAGAATAATATTTAGACTATGAGCCCCTTTATATTAAATAATTAGATATATGTGTGTGTGCACAACATATTTAGAAAAAGGTTAGAAGGAAAAATAAATCAAATGGATGATAGTGGTACCTCTGAGGAGAAACTAGGGTGCAGAAAGGATGATTATTCATACTGTGCTTTGATTATTTCTATATTATAATATCTGAACTTTTTCAATAAAATAGTATTCACCTTGTCACTTATGTGTTAAATTTTAAAAGGCAGAGACCATAAGAAAAATGGCACATACTGGTGATTTTGAAGCCTCTGGTGCTTTACAGTATATTTGGATAGTGGTTATCTACTGCCATTTTTTTTTTTCAAGAGAGGAGGAAAAAGAACCAATTACTATGTGGACTTCTCCGTGAGGAACTGCTCCAGTCACCACTTCCCTAGGCTCTCTAACGTGAGTATAATAGATGTCTGTGAAATACTAGGTAGCATTTAGAGACCACTTACTGTGTGTCAGGTACCCTTCTAAGTGCTTTACAGTTACAAGATCAGTAAGGTGTCATAACCTTGGCAAGGTTGTATGGTGCTGCCAATGTAAGCGCATGGTGGCAAGTTTGCAAACTTAATTGTCAGATTTTGGGTATGATGACAGCTCTGATGGCCATTCCAGAGAAAGAGTTCCAAAACTGCTTTGAAGGGTGGACTAAGCGCTGGTGTCAGTGCACAGCTTCCCAAGGGGAGTACTTTGAATGTGACCGTAGTGATATTCAGAAATGAGGTGTGTAGCATGTTTTCTAGGATGAGTTCACAAAATTAATTGTCTGACCTTGTATGTTAATCTGTTACTCCCATTGCCACTACCCTATGAACTAGATACCATTTTTATCCCTGACTTACACATGGGGAAATTGAGGCACAGAGAAGTTAAGTGAATCATGAGAATATCATTTTAGAAATATATATGATATATACCAAAACTTAACACTGAGTTATTTAAACTCATAAGTATTAAAGACTTAGCTAAAACTGATAACTGGATTGTATCAAGAACCTACATCCATGGGTCCTTTCATTCATTTCTTCTCATTCACTCCTCACAGTGACCCCATTTGACAAATAGGGAGGTAACTGAGGCTCAGCTCAGTAAAGGTTTTGCCCAATGTTCAGAGCCAAGCTGAGATTAGAATCCATTTCCATGCTCAGTTCAGTGGGATATTTTTCTCCTAATCATTTTTAATTGATACTGAGGTACCTGCAGGAACATCTTCTTAATGACACTCAGCATTTGTATGGTAACTGACAGTTTACAAAACACCTCCACATATATTGTCTTGTTGGAGCCCTGTGACAACCCCACTGAGGAGAAACAAGTGTCTGCCTCCATTTCCCTGGGACAGAAGGGCCTAGAAATTTAGACACTTGCCTAAGGGCACTTAGCTAGAAAGTGTGAAGACACAGGATTTTAATGGTAGCCCTCTGAGGTCAAGTCCAGAGGTTTTCTGGAGTTTAACAGCACATTCTCTGGAGCCAGAAGACAAGGAGCATTCATTAATTCCTTTTCTGGCAATTTAGCATTTCAACCTGAAGTAGTTCTAGAATCCTGCTTAGTGGCCACCAGAAAAGAGACCTTCCTCCCTGACTCCTAGCCCCAACATTATTTTGGTGTGGGTAATGCAAATGCAGGGCAGAAACATGGCAGCTGGAGAAGAGGAGCTCAGTGCTAAATGTTTTACAGCATTATTTTATTTAATTATACCCTCTTACAATCTGTGGGTAGATAGTATTATACCCATTTTAACAAAGACCGAGTTTCAGAAATTTTACGTGACTTACCTAAACTCCTCTGTACTTAAGGTAGGGCCAACACACAGTCACTTTGACAGGGTCTGTGTGCACTTCTTATTGGCTCCCTCCTTTGCACCATCTCCCTCCAGGGAACTGGTGAAAGCTGTATCAATCCCTTTTCTGCACCATTCTTTGTATTCTCTAGGCGTAGGCAACCCTGGTCTTCAATGCAAAAAGGTTGACCTAAAATCAAGGGATCAATGACATAGTATTCCTCACTGCCACCCACAGGGAAGCTGGTGACCACTCCTGGAGGAGAACCAGGTGTAATGAAAACCTTTGGAACCTGTACTCTTCCCAGAGTGCTGACTAGGAAATTGTTAAATAACTGGTGGAGATATTTGATATTACCCTCATTTTTCTAGAGCTTTCCTTCCTTTCCAGAATGTCTGGAAGTTCACAGCTCTTGCTGGGGACCTTCATACCTGCACACACACACACACACACACACACACACACACACATGTGCACATACTAACACTCTTCTCTCTTTCTTACAGGCCTTTGGATTCTGCAGAGCAGATTTGTCCTATGATGTAGAAACCTCTGACTTGGAAACTCCAAAAGACATTGTCATAAACTGTGATGTCTTTAACCTTAAAGTGAGTTTCCTAAGCAATCTTTGTCATGAGCAGGGTCAGACTATGATATTTTTACACACATAGTGTAATTTGTTCTTATGGCTCGGTGTGTGTGTGTGTGTGTGTGTGTGTGTGTGGGTGGGTGGGTGGGGGAGAGAGAGAGAGAGATCAAAGAGATATGAGAGAAAGATATAAGAAAGATGAGATGGGGTGGGGTTAGGGGAGAAATGCAGAGAATAACCCCTGGTGAAAGGAATGCAAATTTTGATGTGACACAAAAAGTGTGAAATTTTAAGAATTGGGAAGGGTAAGATTTGGCAGAAAAGTAAAATCATGACTAATTTAACCAACCTTTAATGAATTTGAAAATGGTTTTTGTAGTCAGGACTCCAGTGCTGAGACTTAATAATTTCCAATTTTATTATTAGGCATACAATGTAAGGGGAATGAATTAGCATCAAATTTATTATATAAAGGTATATAAAATAAGATGCAAAACATTATTTTACGAGTATATCTGTGTGTACAACCTCTTGTTCTACACACAAGTATCCTTCACAGCTTTTTTTTTAATCAGCAAAGAAACTGAAAATAATCCAACCATCCGTGTGCCAAACCAAAAAGGGGGATGGGGCAGGTTTGTCACCATGAACATGGCTGCATAGATTTTTCAAGAAAAAATTAAAATCTGAACAAAGAGATTAAAGAGATGAAGTGCTCATCCTAGAGGAGTAGGAAATGCATATACCATAGAGCCTCAGAACTCTTTTGAGGATCTAAATTCCCAAATATTGGTCTACTGATGAGTATCATTCTATAATATAATTTCACCACTTTATGTTGAAATGAAACTATAAAGATAAGAAAAGTTTTTCATGATATAACATTTTTCACTTAAAGGACCGTCTTTACTGTGAGATAATCTCCCTGATTCTTGCATTGTCAAAATATTACTTTATTGTGAAGTAATGATGGAAGTAGGTGATAGTTTTTATTTGTATTTTAAATGTCATCTTGTTTAGCTAAAATTTTGAGAACCCTTTTCTGGTAGTCTACTTTTAAACTTGAATTGTGGAATCTAAAAGTATGGGAGCCATTATTTGAAATCAAGTTAAACATCTAACTTCTCCCTTGGCGTTACATGATGGCACTCACTTTTCTGTGTTCTTTACCAGGGACATGGAAATATCAGTGACGTACCACCCCATCTGCACCATCTACTCCACTCTGGTGGGCGTGAGCATTCTCCTACTGGCACGCCTCTATTTAAGCCTAGTGGCTCCAGAGATTGCCACCATCCGCATAAGCCACATCAACTTGGATGCCCACCTCCTCTAAAAGGCAAAACTCACTCAGACAGACCACCATTTCTATCAGGACCTCCTCCACTATTGCCCCCTTTAAGATGTCATCACCTCCATTTTGGCACCAATGAAACCCATGCACCCCCTCATAATCATAGTTCCAGTGAACACCATCCTCATGAGCACCATCCCCATGGACACCATCCCCATGGACATCATCCCCATGGACACCATCCCCATGGACATCATCCCCATGGACACCATCCCCATGGACATCATCCCCATGGACACCATTCCCATGGACACCATCCCCATGGACACCATCGCCATGGACACCATCCCCATGGCCATGATTTCCATGACCATGGACCCTGTGACCCACCACCCCATAGCCATGGTCCCAGAGATCACCATCACTGGGGCCATGGCCCACCACCTAGGCACTCAGAAGAAAGAGGCCCAGGTCAAAAACACTTTCCCTTTAAATGGAGACAAATTGGACATGTTTACCGACTTCCTCCACTAAAGAAAGATGAAGTTCTTCCTCTTCCCGAAGCCAATTTTCCCAGTTTCTCATTGCCAAACCACAACAATCCTCTAAAGCCAGAAATTCAGCCCTTCCCTCAATCAGCCTCTGAATCATGTCCAGGGATATTCAAGAGTGAGTTTCCACAAGTCTTGAAGTTTTTTGCACATACAGTTCCAAAAGAAAATCTGAGTCCCTTGAAAAATGAATAATGTTCTGAATTAGAACCATAAATAAAATGTGGCCAGTAACAAATGCAAAATTACAAGTTATTTTAACGGTACTTCTATATTCAGGATGTGGCAAACTGTGGGTGAGGGCGGAGGCAGCATGAGAAGAGTGAAATGGAGAAAGCAAAGATCTCAGTGCCATAAGCCAGAAGTTAATTCTCCCAGGGGCAAATCTTTGGTCTTCAGAATTTATTTATTTCCTGTGCTTACCTCCTTGAATTCTATTAATAGCATCTTTCCTCTGTTAATACTGACCCTGTAGCTGGGCATAACAAGAAGGTATGTATTATCATGTAAAGGATTATTCTCATAAAATTGATCCAAATTCTCTCCTACTTCTTATTTCTAGTTCTCTAACTTTATTTTTGGAAAAAAAAAGTTCTAAATTTCATTATGAAGCAAACAAAGCTTGGGCTATAATTTGCAAAGCAGTTTCCAGCATGAATCATGACCATAAATTCAGATGCACCAGAAATATCACTTTATTTCTAGAGCACATTAAGTTGTATTTCAGGTTGCCATCCTACTGGGCTAATAGGACACTTGACCTCAGTCCTTCCTGGAGTTCATCTACCCTGCTGCTCCCCACACAATGTTGTGCCACAGTCCAAGATTCTCACGTAGTGCCAAGGGGTTTGGGTGGTGGGCATGAGAATGAGGTCTGGTTCTTCATCACTGATCCACCAGGTCCCCCTGCTGAGGGATGCATGCTATCCTGTCCACATCACTCTTTGAGGCGAGGCATATGGGAGTCTCTGTAAGACTGCTGATGGACACGACTGCCAAGCAATACCATGTGGCTGTTCTCTCCCTGGGATCCTGCTGCCTTCCAGGCTACATGTTGAGAAAACTGGGCAAAGTGTCCTCTGCTTCCAGACCCCCAGGCCTCTCTGTTCTTCTCATATTGTCTCCCAGGCTAGGGGCTCTCTAGTCTCAGAAAGTTCTCTTTATTCATTTTTTGTACCAGGATACTCTTTTTCCATATTGAATTCTCTTTCTTTCCCCTTCTTTTCAAATCAAGCGCAAGCATTTAGACACAGCGACTAAGACAGATTCTGTCTACCTGACAGACTGTCACAGTTTCAGGTGCATGATGATGGCAGAAGGTAGATTCTAACGGGGTTAGGGGAGGTATGAGAAAAAAAAAAACTAAGAGTGAAAGAGACTTGGGTAAGTTCTTCAGCTGGGAAGAAACAGGGCCCCATAATGATGGGGAAGCTGAAGGTGAGAGAGGGAGGAGATGACTGGGGAAGCAGGGTCCAGGAGGAGTGGGAAGGAGCACAGGGCTGATCACGGTGGGTGTTTCAAGCAAAGGCTCAGAAACAGGACTTGCAGGAAGGTGGTCAAAGATACAAACTTCCAGTTTTAAGGTAAGTAAAGATGAGGGGTGTAATGCACGAGTATAAATGGTGACTATAGTTAACATCTCTGTATGATATATAGGAAAGTTGTTAAGAGAGTAAATCCTAAGAGTTCTTATCACAGAGAGAACTTTTTTCTTTTTATTGTATTTATATGTGACAATTAATTGTAACCTATCGTGGTTTACAAAAATCAAAGCATCATGCTATATACCTTAAGTTTGTACAATGATGCATGTCAATTATTTCTCAATACAACTGGAAAGAAAACAGGACTTGGCAGTGCATACAGGCAGGATAATAAATAGGAAAGAACGTGAGTTCGAAAGAGGCTGATGTGGGTTCAAATTCTACAACTACAATTTATGGACTATAAGATCCTAAGAAAGTAATTAAACCACTTGGGCCTCATCTTCCTTCTCTACAAAATGGTGATGGTGACAGCCCATTTCCCTTTCTTCCTTGGAATACAGCTAGACTTCATTTCCCAGAGCCATGTGGTAATACTCGAAATGTTTAATAACCAATATGGCACCAGCACTGACCAACCAGAGCAGATACAACAACCAGTGACAACAGTGGCCAGCCACAAACAACCAGGGTGGCATGACCTGAATGTCCGCCCTGCAGAATCACACTCCCTCACGGGGCAGGGGGTGGGGGGTGAGCACAGGGAAACAAAAAATTCCATAGCTTCGTATGTTACAGAAGCATTTGAGGAGTGCTTTATAATTTAGAAAGTACCTTCACAACCATTGCTTGAGTTACTGAAACTGTTACCTGGGAAACATAGGATTGAAGTTTCTAAATTCATTTCAATTAAACACATTTATAATATGCAAATACAGCTGCTGCAGGTGAATAATGGGGTAAGAAACAATCCTACTCTAAGGAGTACATAGTGTTCTAGAGGTTTAGACAATATACCATTGATTGTTCCTTTTCTAGATTTTTTTGTTATATGATAGCTAAAAAGTGTATGATTATTTAATGTTTGTTATAGTCAGTCAATAGTGGGATTGGGATTAGAACTCATATCAGTCTCCTCCAAAAACACATACTTTCTTGTTTATTATACTGCCTGTACCCACTGTAGGCTGACCAGACAGAAAACAATGGTAGTGTCCCGTGTCAAATGCTACATATGGTCAGCCTGGTCTTGCTGGGCTAAATTCAAGGTATCAGGAGGCTGACCAGATGTATCATTTGAAATGGGACAGTACCATTGTTTTCTGTCCTGTTTAAAACAGAATGTCTGGTCAGCCTAATCCACTGCCAAGTCCTGTTTCTGAGTCTTCACTTGAAACACCACCGTGATCAGCCCTGTGCTCCTTCCCACTCCTCCTGGACGGTGCTTCCCCAGTCATCTCCTCTCTCCCCGACCTGCACATCCTCCATCATTGCAGGACCCTCTTTCTTCCCAGCCGAAGAACTTACCCAAGTCTATACACACACAAGCATGCACACACACACACACACACACACACACACACACACACGCACGAATCTATCTTCTGCCATCACCACGCACCTTGAACTGCTTCAGTAAGTCAGGGATCCTTAACCATCTCACTCTAATATTAGATATAACTCGTAAGAACCAATTACCAGGCCCTGCACCTATATTATCTCATTTACTCTCTTCAAAACCTTGTTAAGATAGTACAATTTTTCACTTTTCCACATGAGAAAACTGAGCCTCAGAAAGGCCATATGACCCTGACTGACTTGCTCAGTATCACATAGCAATTAAGTAGCAGAGTTAGATTAGAATCCAGTTTGGATTTACTGCCAAGCTCTGGTTCCTGCCACTCTGCTACAAGGCCACCATTCAACCCACATTGACCCCTCTTCTCCTGGCGCTCTCAGAGAGATCAAATTGCTAAGCTAGAGGCCCTACCAACGACAAAGAAGTCAAACATATTTTAGGGGGGAGGAGGGGAGGACTTGAGGGCAAACATCTTACTAAGGGCTAGCCCGTACCTTTAAGCCTCAGACTCCGTCTCCCTGAATCTTCTAACTTTATCAGAAAGAACACTTAGGCTTGGTGAATGAAAGACTCCCCATAGCCACCAAACCAGAAACAAGAAGCAAGGACAGGGCAGCTAGGGCTGCACTCATTCCTTCTTATGCTTTTCACTTGCCTCCTCCACCCTGGGGAGCAATTTCCTTTTCAAAACTAATGCAATTGAGTGGAGAGAAGCCGGCTTGGCCAGAGACCAAATAGGATGCTCCTATTTCATTTTTTATTATGCTAATGTCCTGGTTTGAGACTCCCTGCACTCACTCTGTCCCTGTGCATGGGGTCCCCGGGCATGCAATAGGATTGGTAACAGCCTGGCTCTGCACAAAGGTGTCTGCACACTGTTGCATTGTTCTCACACGTAACGATCATAAATGGCTTTGGGAGTCATTTGGGAAAGGGAATAACAGAGGTGGTAAGGGAGTTTTCTTTCCCCCTTTATTAGAGTCTGCTCTGATTTGCTAGGCAGAGTTGTGCAATCACCTGGAAATGTGCTCTGTGCTCCCACATGCTTCTCAAATGCAAACAAGCAGGTCACCGACCCCAGTGTTGTAATGTTCCAGCCTGAAATCTGCTTAGATAACTCAGCAGTGTCATTGGTCCTTTCGAAGAGGACAAATAGCGTATGGCAGCAGGAATTTAATCAGAGCCCTGGAGTGTTGAGGCAGAGAGAGGCGAGACAGAGGAGAGACTTAAAATCAGGATCCAAGTTAGCTGCTTTCTCTGGTGAAACGCCCAGAGAAAGACTGTTACATCATGAAGTTAATTGCCATCCTTTTGTTTTTCTTCAGGCTGCTACCAAGTTTAACCGAGGAGTACCACACAGAACAAATTGACTGCAACGATGAGGATGTATTTAAGTCTGTGGACGCAGCTCTGAAGCAATATAACAACAGAAATCAAAGTGGCAACCAGTTTGTATTGTACCGCATAACCGAGGTCACCAAGATGGTGAGTGAGCTGTGTTTAACCTTGAGGTCATTTGGGATTTGTGCTATCACTTGGAGACCAGGACACACACACACACACACACACACACACCCCAATCGCCGAAGAACTGAAAATAAAAGGTAAAAGCTTACAGCTCATAGAAAAGACCAACACCACTCTGTAGCCTGGGGTTGACTCGTCCTTGGGCCACCAAGGTTGGCTTCCTGGGTGGTGGGAAGAGCAGTACCCTAGGGTGAAATAAAAGAAAGGTAATGTAGAGTCATTTGAAAGGGATTATGCAGAGTGGGAGAATCCAGGAACTCAGGCCTCAGCAAGTACATTTACTGTGACCAGCTTTGGGCTAAAATATAAAGATCTCCAGACCTGAAATGGGGAGGAGTGCTAAAGAGGGTACATCTAACAAATACTGTATAATCTTAGTTATACGTGGAGTTTTAAAAAGTCAAACTTACAAAAGCAGAAATTAGAATGGTGGTTACCAGGGGCTATGGGTTACCAGGGGAAATGGGGAGATGTTGATGAACAATACAGGCTTTCAGTTATAAGATGAATACATCCTGGAGATCTAGTATACAGCCTGGTGATTAGAGCTAGTAATACTCTACTATATACTTGAAGTTTGCTAAAAGGCTAGATATTAGGTATTCTCACCAGACACACAGAAAGGTAATTATGTGAGGTGATGTTGTGTTAATTAGCTTATTTGTACTCATCATTTCACAATGTATATCAAGTCATCATACTGTACATGTTAAATATATACAATTTTTATTTGTCAATTAAACCCCAATAAGACTAGGGTAAAGGGAGAGGGGATATGCCTAAGAGGAGTCAGAAATGAGATTAATGGAATTCTACTGCATTAGACAAATTATCTACCATAAAATCCACATGGCCAAATGCATCAAGGGTAACAGCAATGTTCTATTTGGTTTTTAATATATTTTATTCATTTTAAAGTTTTCTTTATTGTTAAATTTATTGGGGTGACATTGGTTAGCAAAAATTACATAGGTTCCGTGTGAATATATTTTTGAACTACTGATTGATACACTCAGGTTGAAGACAAATCCAGGCAAGATATGTGATTTCAAGAAATACAAACCTTTCAATAGTTTAAATAAATTTCACTATGTCTCCATGATAGTTAAGCAATTTCAGTAGAGAAAAAAAAATCCAACTATTTGACATGATGAGGTTAAAGAAAAAAGCTCAGTGCATACTTTTTTTTTTTTTTTTCTGAAAGTAAGATTGAGCCAGTCTGTTTCTAGGATGTCATGTGAGTCTGGGTGTCCTCAGCAACATTTTATGGGTATTGTCTTTATTGGCTGACATCCATCACAAATGTTGGTTTTTGTTCTAAAATGTCCATAGAACCCCTCTTTACTTTGCTATGGAGGTACCACCAATACCATGACCACCTACTGCTTTATCAAAATCTGAGACCTGGAAGGACCCTGAAGACTACCTTGTTTGACTCCATCATCTCCCAGATGCAAATACTCTGACCCACACAGGCTCCGAGAGGGCACTGCCCCAGGAGTCAGGATACTAGGATCTGGGCTGGCTTTGCCTTTCCCAGGTGGGAGGCTGCCTAAGCTATGCCCCATATTGGAGGCCTTTCTTCTTCCACCTGCAAAGTGAGGGCCTGGGCAACATTGCCTCTCAGGTCCCTTGCTGCTCTAACATGCCAGGATTTTGCATCTAAAGGCTCATCTAACTCAGCACCTCTGCCCTACATAAGTTTCATTTATTATTTCATGGCATGCTAGAAAAAACAGAAAACGAAGCAAAGCAAATAAAAATAGTAAAATTACCCATAAACGAATCCCATCATCCAGAGATAACTGTTCACGTGTTTTTTTCAAAAATGAAAAAGGCCTCTGGTTTATTTGCTTGCTTTGTAATTGTAGAAGTAATATATATTTGTTTAAAAAATACTCAGATAATTCAGGAATGTTTGTTTAAAGAAGAAAGAGAAAGACAACTGTACTCCTACCACTGAGAGACAAATATTTTAACAGCTCTACTGCAGACTTTTAAAAGTCATACATGTACATATAAATGGATTTCTAAAAAAATAGGCTAATACTATGAACACTACTTTGTAACTTAAAAAAAAGTATATAGTTATAAACATATTATGAACATTCTTCCAGGTAAGTAACTGTCAGTGTTGTAAATAAATGTTTTGGTCTCGTTGAATGAAATCACAATCAAATACTCATAACTGCACCAGATCCCACTCCAATGGTTTGCTGTTGAGTCAGTTGGATGAACCCTACATATCTTTGGTTGCTTTTTTCAGGAAGACAATGGTGTATTTTATTCTGTCAAGTATCAAGTCAGAGAGGGCGACTGTCCTGTTGGAAGTGGCAAAACCTGGCAGGACTGTGACTACAAAGAATCTGAGCAAGCCGTAAGTGTGTTGATGCTCTGGAGCCTCAGTTTTCTCCATCCAGCTGCCACAGTTTTTACTAGTGCCAGAGATGATGAATATTGTTGAACCTGTCTGTGAGGGATGCACATAAACCCTCAGATGTATAGAAAAGCCAAATCCTAATGTCTGTGCTCTTGCATAGACAGAAAGGGCATGCAGAGGCCAGCTGTCCCCATGAGAAGAGGACTCTAATGACCAATTGGGATATGTGGCCCAGGCCCCAGAGAGACAACAGATCAATGTTTGGGCCAAGATTGAGAGCTGGTGAGGGGAGACAGTGGCTGCTTTGACTGCACAGGCCTGAGTATGAATCCTGCTCTGCCTCCAGCTGGCTGGTCACTCTCAACCTGTGTGCTTCCTTGCCAAAGGGAGATAAATCTGGTTGTTGGAGGGTAAAAGGAGATACATTATGCCAATAACCTTGTTTTGATAACAAGGACTATCTTACCCAAATACTTAACATATGTGTGCCACACCATTGCTGGTTGTTTGGCCTTAAGGGAGATTGCAGAAGGTAGCCTGCCAGGAAGAAGCCACTTTTTCCACAGTCCATGGATTCACCTCTTCAGTGTCAAAACACTGAAGTTGAAAACTACATCAAGAGGAGCGTTTATAGCAGGCTGGGTCTAGGGCGTTGTGTCCATTTTGGTGAAAAAGACATATCTCCAGGGCTTGAAACAAAAATACTCATATTTTAAAACCTCACCATTTATATTGCCTCTCCTCTGAGATCTCCTGAATATTAGTGACTTGTAAATGATAATGATTAGGCTACAAAAACATTCATTCTTGTGCCTCAAAGCTCTATTAGGAAAAAACTTGACAAGTTTTTTAAAAAAGAAAAGCCATATTTATAACGGTACTAGGTGCACTTCTCCATTTGAGTGATTAAATGGTCTCTTATTTTATTTTATTATTATTATTTTTTTAGGCCACAGGAGAATGCACAGCAACTGTGGGGAAGAGAGGGAACAACAGATTCTCCGTGGCTACCCAGACCTGCCAGATTACTCCAGGTAGCTGATATATCAGGTGGTGCTGTCCTGGGGGGCAATTAACCATTTCTGTGTGGGGCCAGGGGCACAACCTAGAAAAAAACCCCTTCAGAGGGAAGTAGGAGAAATGCTATTTGCAGCCTTGGTGGGAGGAACTGGAGCAAAAGAGTCCTGAGGTTGGGGCCAGGCTCCTGACAATCACCCCTTCAGCACTATCCTGACTCTTCCTGAGAACATCATTGTAGAAGGTGTGTGCAAGGGCCCTGTGAAAGAACTAGAAGATATGAGACCTGCCTTCAGTTGTAGGCAGCATCCTAGAATGAGACAAGCCCAGGCTCTGAGGTAGTCCTGGCCGGGGATCTTTCAAAAGCTCTTCCTTCACCTTTTTGGCTCCCATTTTCCTTACCTATAACAGAGCATCGCAGTAATTCCAACTGCACAGGCTTGTGTAGACCAAAGCTAGATGATGCGCCTGATGGTACAATCATAATAATGTATTCATGGTAATCAGGATAACAGTAATAATAGCTGACGTTTATTGAGTACTTATTACCAGCCACAGTTCTAATCACTCTACTTATTGAATCCTCACAACAATTTTATGAGGCAAGTATTAATATCCCCATTTTACAGATGAGGAAACTGAGGCCCACAGCAGTTAAGCATCTTGCCCAAGATCCCATGCTAGTAATTAGCAGGGTTGATATAGTGGACCCTGTAAGCATGGAATGACTTAAGAATGGATATAACCACTATTATTAGCTCCTTTCTTCTTGTGGCAGAGGGGCTGGATGTGGAAGCATGGGCACATCCAGATGGTGGCAATCACAAAAGCCACCCCAGAACTGGCCTCCTGCAAGAGAAGGTTTTAGTGCCTGGGCTTCAGACCAGCAGCCTCAGCCACACTCTTGAACCTCACCTGAGTGGCAGGTTTCCATTCTGGCCTTTGCCATGCATGTGGAACCCACAGAAACGACATTCCTTGAGTTTCAGCTCTTACAAGAAGTTGCATTCAAACTATATTCAAAGAAACACAGTCCAAAACACAAAGGAAATTACAAGTAATTTAAAAAACAAATTTTTTTTGGCGTGGCTTTTTATTCTGTCTCATGAGCGAATGTCCACGTTACCCAGTACACAGCACTTACACGCGTGGGAGGAAAAGCTCTTGGCCACACCTTCAGAAATTACTAGTACGCCCACAGTTACTTATCTGAATTCAAAATTCAAAATCTTTATTTAAATTCTCTTAAAACTCTCTAGGAATGTTGGGGCAGGGTAGAGAATCATTCTGTCACTCAGAAAAACGGAATTGACATCTTTCCCTACTCCTCTCAGCCCCGAAGGCGGCTCCATCTCTTTTCTTGAGGTCAGGAAAACCAGCCTTTGGTCTTTCCTCCATCTCCAGTTTTGCCTCCTGTGTTCATCTTTTTTTTTTTAAAAATTATTGATTGATTGATTGTTCTCCTGTAAGTGATTTTCACACCTTTCCCATGTAATTCTCCTCCAGGTTTTTAACTTTTCTCACTGTCCTGATTCAGCATAACTTCTTTCAGGAGGGGTTTGGGGGAAGCTATGAATATTCACCCAGTAAATATTTTCCCTGACACACATACTTACGGAGTGAAAGCCAAGAACCAGTTGCAAGGGAAGTTGTTTTGACCTGCTGACAACGGAGGGCGGCGCTGTAGAATACTACTGGCCTCCTGATTCTGTCTGGATCTTGCCCGCTGGGGCAGTGAGGGTCCCTTTGGGGAAAGGGCCCAGGACTCCTTCAGGACTTGCCCCTCTCTTGGCATGTGCCTCTATTGACCAGCAGGTTAGGGTATCTGCCATGACCATTATGTGGTAAGTTAATACAAACTCACACCTGTTTTAATATTTTACATCATTTTATTAAAACCCATCCAGTACCTTCTCATTCTTACAGTAAACCATTCTTAATGTACTTCAGGGGGTCTATGAAGATCCCGAAATTATGTGGAGAATGTTGTACGCATGTGCATTTTCCTGGGGAGGGCGCCATAGCTTTCTTCAGGTTCACGCAGGAGCCCATGACCCTGTAAATGTAGGTAGTAACCCCTGGCCTCCAGAGTGTCCCAGACTCAACAGCAAGATTCTCTCTACCAACTGGTCAGAGCTCAGTCACCCTCCCTGACTCCTGCGTTAAGCTCTGGTAAAATGTGGACACAGCACATCCCTCACTGCTGCCCCGACTCATCCTGGCTTCTCAGGCCTCATGCCTCATGTTGCCTGTTGACCTTGACTGGTCTTCACCCTTCTTGTCTCAGATCTCTTCTCAGAAAAGTCCTGAACTCACTCTGGGCTCCTACCTTTCCAAGTTCTTGCCGAATTATACTGAAACGATCCGGCTATAGTTCTGTCCCTCCCATTCAACACTGCCCAACTCCTTCACAGCAGTGACCATTATTAACAATTTATTACTAATAGTTAATAGTTACTAACAATTATTAATGTGTCTACATCTACATAGTCTAGCTCAGTGCCTGGCATATTACAGCAGGTGCAAAATACATGTTTGTCCATTGAATTGATGCAAAATGAATTACATCGGACTTCAAGGAGTTTTAATTAACAATAAAAAATAAATAATAACATATCTGTGATGTTTTACTTTCGTATAAGAAGATAAACCCATGCATTACTTCTATAATTTAAAGTGGCTTTTAAATAAATTTAAAAGAATTATGCACAATAGTATGCATATAAGATATTCCTAAGTGAATGATGGGGTTGTTTTGCCCCCTCTGACTGAAAAGCAAACTTGTGTTCTCTTTTTCTAATGCACTCTAGGATTTACTGGGAAGTTTGTTTACTAGGGCCTCTGAAATTATCTTACGTCTTTTGTGCAATGTATCTGAATGTAGGTTTTGCTCATTAGCTCCACCCTTTTTGCCTATTCTTTTTTTGTCAAGCCAAGGGCTCTGCGCTGACAATCAAGTACAACTGCCTTGGCTGCCCGCACCCCATATCAGTTGACAGCCCTGAGCTGGAACCTGTTCTGAGACATGCCATTGAACATTTTAACAACAACACGAATCATTCCCACCTCTTTGCTCTTAAAGAAGTGAAAAGGGCTCAGTCACAGGTTTGTTCTTTAATTTTTCATTTCACATAGTATTGTTAAAATGGGTTGGATCTTTATGTTTAGAGTTTTATTACCTAAAATACACCACTGACCAAAGGAAAACATATGATTCCGCAACTGATGGTGAGGGAGCTCTTCCATGTTCTCATCTGAGTAGCACGGGAGGAGGCAAAGAGCTTTCACTTTAGTCGAAGTCATTGGGATACTGCAATATGTAAAGGAGGAAGGGGTGGCTCATCAGACCCCTTCCTTTGAGATTGGTTTTAATGAATGAGTAGTCAGCATTATGTGTTCTTCCTGGAGATGGTGAAATGAAAAAGGAATTCTAGCCTAAAGAAGAACACCATGGCATTATCTAGCTATCATGAGTCAAACACAGCTCCAAAATATTAAATTGTACCCGAAAAGGTTGGCACAACTTTCTGAGTACCCTCTAAATTATAGTTTTCATATCATCAGAAAAAAAGAAAAAGCAAATACTTGTAAATCTGGTGTTTTCATTGCCTCAGTTCATTAAGTCTTTACTGATAGTCGACTACCCTTGCATTTCAGTCTCTAAATATGAGGAACTCACTTTGGTCAGTAACATTCCCAATTTTTTTTGGTGGGGGGTAGTTCCCTGGCTGGGAATCGAACCCAGGCCACAGTGTTGAGAGCACCAAAGCCTAGCCACTACACCACCAGGGAACTCCCACATTCCCAATTTTTAATAAACATTCCAATTTGCCTGCATGTAAAATGTATATTCTACTCAATAATGTCCATATCCAGCAATCAGGGTGGGACTAGCCCAGGATAAAGTAGGAAAGTCTTATTACCTGACAGTCTGGGAACCTGAGAACCTCCCAAGAAAGGCCACTTCAGCTCCAAAGTTTTCTTTAACCATCTAAAAGAACATTGTTAATATTTCATAAAATTCAATAGAACATTTTTTTTCTGCTGCCTGGCAGAACAAATACTGCTAGGTCTTACTTAAGGAAATGCAGTAACTCCATCTATATATTGCTTTTCATTTTCAGATGTGTAGGAGTATGTGTGTGTGTGTGTGTGTGTGTGTGTGTGTGTGTTGAGGGGTGTGAAAGTCATAAAATGTTTAATATTTATTTAGTCATGACTTTTGCCTAGTAATAATAATTTATATTTTTGAGCACTTATGCGTCAGGCAGTATATTAAGCTCCTCATAACACTGTGAATAATGTTTAAACTGCCCTTTAACTATTCAATTCAAAATTGTTTCAGGTGGTGGCTGGATGGAACTATGAAATTACTTATTCAATTGAGCAAACTAATTGCTCCAAGGAGGAATTTCCGTTCTTAACTTCAGATTGCAAGTCCCTTCTCAATGGTGTAAGTAGCCAAAAATGTAATTATAAAGTTCTTAACATTTTGTATCCAGTATTTACAGGTGTGGGAACTCTTCAGGTATGTAGGAAGACTTGGTTGCTGAAATTTTAGATGGCATTTGCCAATTCACAGTCACATTCACTAGGGAACTCTGAAGTTCACATCACTGGTCAAGCTGCCTTACCTACCTGGTCAAAAAAATTCTGTACATCTAGCAATAACCGCTTACTGAGATAACCAGAAACTAGGAATAGCCTGAGATAGAATGTTGCCGTGGTCAAGTTTGTCTTTTCATGTCTTCACACTTTCCTGCCTCCCTTTCTTCCTCATGTGCTCATCATCCTTCTGGTGCTCCTCCCTTCAAACTTGTCTCTGCTTGTTTTCTCCCCTCCTCTCCCTCCTTTTATCTTTAATAAACAAATCCCAAGCCTCTATCCCTTAGTGATGCTTTCTAGGATGACATCTTGTTATCAGAACCAAAATTATAGTGAAAGAGTCTATCTCAAGGGGGTGGTAGTTAGTGCATGTTCAGATGACTAAGGCATGATGAGCTTTCCAAGGATATTTTGCATTTTAGCAGAAGCTGGCACTTTAAGCAAGGGATTGCTTCAAGCCCTTAATTTAGTGATTCTACTTTTAAAATTTTATTATATGGGAAGAAAATGAGAAGTTCAGACAGGAATATGTTAATTTCAGCATTATTATTAATAGAAAAACATTAGAAGTAACTTATATTTTCACCATTTGGGAATGGTTAAGTTAATGACAGTATATCCATACAGTAGAATATGTGCAGCCATTCAAATTAGGTTTACAGAGTTTTTAGTGACTTAGTAAAATGGTTATATGTTAAGTAAAAAACAAAAAAGCAGACCACAAAACGATACCTATAAATTCATTCAAATATATAAATATAAATATTAAAAGTAATAGAAAACAAATATGCCAAAATATATAATATAGTTAGTTTTCTGTTGGAACTATGCATGCTTTTTTCTTATTCTTTATACTTTCTGAAACTCTTCAGTATTTCCAAATGTTTCCAATCAAGCATGTATTTATTTTATAACTCGGGTAAAAAAGGTAAAATGAACATGATTAAGAGCGTGAAAAGACAGCTCACCAAATGGAAGAAAATATTTGGAAATCATAATGAGGTTTGACAATTAAGTATGTGAACTCATCCTAGAAAAAGTGCTACATACCCCATTGCTGAATATCACTATAGTCACCTTCGAAGTACTCCCCTTGGGAAGCTGTGCACTGATGCCAGTGCCTAGTCCACCCTTCAAAGCAATTTTGGAACTCTTTTTCTAGGATGGCCATCAGAGCTGTCATCATATGACCCTCAATGTCCTGAATGTCATCAAAATTGTCTTCCATTCAATATTTCCTTTATCTTCCAGTAAAGCAAAAAGTCATTGAGGGCCAGATCAGGTGAGTTGGGAGGATTATTTGTTTACTGGCTAAAAACTCCCTCATTAGACAGTGCTTTGTGAACTGGTGCACTGTCATGATGCAAGAGCTGTGAGTATTGGCAGAAAGCTCAGGTCATTTTTGTCTAACTTTTTCAAACAGCCTTTTCAGCACTCCCAAATAGTAAACCTGGTTGACTGTCCAGTTGGTACAAATTCATAATGAATAATCCCTCTGATATCAAAAAAGATTAGCAACATTGTTTGGACTCTTGATTTGGATTGATGGAACTTTTTT
The DNA here is from genome assembly GCA_004026885.1 of Lyroderma lyra. Taxonomy (NCBI): domain Eukaryota; kingdom Metazoa; phylum Chordata; class Mammalia; order Chiroptera; family Megadermatidae; genus Lyroderma; species Lyroderma lyra. The sequence goes on from PVJL010003273.1 coordinate 98,938, forward strand.
GTCATGGGGAATTGGCTAACTTCCATTGTGCACTTTGACATTCTGTGTGAGGATGGTCCTGGCGTATCCTTGTTTTATCACCAGTGATAACAAGGCCCAAAACATCTTCTTGCCTATTCAAATGGTCTTGGCAAACTTTGACTCTCCTTTGCTTTTGTTTATCAGTGAGCTCTTTTGGGACCATTTTTGCTTGCACCCTTCTAATGTCAAGATTTTCAGTTGAGATTTTCCTAACCATTTCTCTATCAATGTTTACTTGTTCTGCTATGCTTCTCACAGTCAGCTGATGATTTTGATACACAATTCAACAAATTTTTGCAATGTTTTCATCAGTTTTGCTCATTATTGGCCTCCTTTACCTCTCCTCATCAGCGATACGTTCTCTCCCCTCAGAAAAATGTTTAATTCATTTGCATACTGCTGTTTTCTTCATGGCATTATCTCCATAAACTTGGACTAACATGTCCCTGATTTCACTTCTACTCCTGTCAAGTTTAACAAGAAATTTAATGTTTGCTCACTGTTCTAATTCAAGTTCTGACATTCTCACAACAGCACTCAAAAACACAAACAACAATAATGAACATCATTCAGCAAGATGCTCTGCCACACGTTGGCGTGAACACAGCTGTGAGACACAGATAGACCAAGGTTATGAGACTTTACTGAGTTGTTTGTACAGTGCTGTCAACTATACAAAAATGCCTGGTGGCAAGTTTGCAAACTTAATTGTCATACCTCATATATAAAGAATTCCAACAGTGCAACAACAAAAAGACAATCAACCCAATTTTAAAATGGGTAAAGGACTTAAATAAATATTTTCTAAAGAAGACACATGGAAAGATGCTCAGTGTAATTAGCTATCAGGACAATGTAAATACAAACCACAATGAGATGCCACTTCACACCTAGAGGATAGCTATAATTTTAAAAAATTGGAAAATAATTAGTATTGGGGCAGATGTGGAAAAATTGAAACTTTTGTACATTGCTGATGGGCATGTAAAATGGTGCAGCCACTGTGGAAAATAGTTTGGTAGTTCTTCAAAAAGTTAGACATGGAATTACCATATGACCCACCAATTGTACTCCTAGGTACTCCCAAAAGGATTGAAAATGGACTCAAACAGACACTTACATGTCAATACTCACTGCAGCATGATTTGTAATAGCCAAAAGTGGAAACAACCCAAACATCCATCCACAAATGAATGGAAAAACAAAATGTGAGGTATATATTAAACAATCAAATATTTTTTAGCCATAGAAAGGAATGAAGTTCTGACACATGCTACAATGTGAATTAACCCTGAAAACATTAAGTAAAATAAGCCAAACAAAAAAAGACAAATATTATATGATTTCTCTTATGTGAAATATCTAACATATGGAAGTATAGAGACAAAAGTAGATTAGAGTGTACCAGAAACGGGGAGGAAGAAAAATAGGGATTTATTGCTTACTGAGAACAGAATTTGTATTTGGGGTGAAAGAGCTACTGGGAGTAGATCACATTGATGCTTGCACAACACTGTGAGTCTAACTAATGCCACTGACTGACGCATTGAAAAGTGGTTAAAATGTCAAGTTTTTTATTATATGTATTTTACCATAATAAAAAAGTAGTGAAAAGAGAGAGATGGCAACCCTCTAAAAACATATGCTCTAGCAACTCTTTAACTTGGTCAGTTTGAAGTCTGGCCTTTTAAGCATCTTTTAACACTTTCTGTTTCTTATGTTTAGTTAGCCATTAGAGATGATATAGGCCTAAATGTCATCTAGCTTTAATCTTTCTGCATTTGTTTGTAAGATCTCCATTTAGTTGTCTCTTTGCAACACAGAGAGATACAAGAGATGGTTGGAGCCACAAAGTCAATCAGATATTTGCTGTAACTTCTAACCTCCACATTTTCATTTGTAAAATAGTGAAGTATAACAGCACCTATCTCACAGACTTTGTTACAATAATTAAAGGACATAAAACATAAATGTATTATTTTGCCCACAATTGGTAGGACTTAAGGTCTTGCTAGTTCATTGTCAGCATTGTCAGCGTCTCCAGGGAGCTTGTTAGAAAAGCAGAATCTTGAATTCCACCCCACACCTACTCAATATGCATATTAACAAGATTCTCAGGTGATTCATTTGCACATTAAGTTTGGAAACACACCAATTTAAGATGTTTCATAAGTAGTTCTCTGACTATGATGTCCATTACAATCACTGGGTCAGCTTTTAAAAAATACCTATTCCCAGGCCATTCCCCCAGACATTCTAATTTAATTAACCTGAGGTGGGTCCCTGGAGTCAGAATGATCTAGAAACCTTGCAGGTGAATCAAAGATGCTGATAGAAATGAGAACCTCTGGGCTTCTTCTAGCATCCTTCTCCTCATCTAAAACTAACTTGTTATAAGTGTGGTATTTCTTGTGCCTTTAAAAACTATGACATTTAGGGGGTTCCCTGGTGGTATAGTAAGGCTTCGGCAGTCTCAACGTTGCGGCCTGGGCTCTATTCCCAACCAAGTAACTACCTCCCCCCCCAAAAAAACCCCAAAACTATGACATTTATTATATATATACATACATACATATATATATATATACATACATACATATATATATATACATACATATATATATATATATATATATATGTGTGTGTGTGTGTGTGTGTGTGTGTGTGTGTGTCCCCTTATTGTAAATGTACATTTATGGTAAATTTCGAGACAATATAGGAACATGGAAAAAATGATATTGAACCAACTACTCAAAAATATCTTAGTTTATTTCTCTCATGTCTTTTTTGGAATATACACGCACACAATTTTGGGTGATTTTTGTCTTTTAATAGTTGTAATTATTTCACATGTTGTATTTTTTTCACCTAAGAATTTTCATGTCATTAGAATCCTTGATAAACTTGCTTTTAAATAACTGCATAATATCCTAATGAGGATATCATAGATTGTTTTTTGAATTACTTTGCTATATTTAGACATTTGGGTTCTTTCCATTTTTTTATTATAATTAATAACTCACCAAACATTTTTGAGAATAAAGTTAATTCTGTATTTGGTATGTTTGCCTCAGAATAAAGTCCCAGCTTCACACAGAGTATAAAATTGTATAAAAGCTCTTTTTTTTTTTTTTTGCTTTTTGGTATGTGGGTAGCTCCCTGACTGGGAATCAAACCGAGGCTGACAGCGCCAACGCTAAAGCCTTAAGCCACTACACCATCAGGGAACTCCCATAAAAGCTCTTAAAGCCCTTGATATTTAGGTTGATTATTTGCCAAATGCGCCAATTTACATTCTATCAGCAATATATACCCTTGATACAATTCAGTGTTAGTTTTGAAATACATAGCTAATGTCATAGACATGAACACTTTTCTTTTTCATTTTGTACAAAATGATAAAACATTTTTCACTTGCAGGTGTACAGCATAGTGGTGAGACATTTATATAACTTACAAAATCCTTATTCAGAAATATCTGGTTCCCATCTGACACCATATATAGTTATTACAATGATACTGACTGTCTGCCCTATGCTGCACTTTATATCCCTGTGATTATATTGTGACTATGAATTTGTACTTCTTGATTTCTTTCTCCTTTTCACCCACCCCTCCCACCTTCCTCCCATCACCCCCACAAATCTAGTACCCATCTGACTCCACCCATAGTTATTGCAACATTATTGACTATATTCCCATGTTATATCCCCTATACCTCCATAATTATTACTCTGTAACCACCAAACTGAACTTCCCAATCTCTTCCCTTTATTCCCACCCCTCCACCCCGCCGGCCCACACACACACACCCTCCCATCTGGCAAAAAAACAAATATTTTCTGTATCTTTGAATCTGTTCCTGTTCCACTTGTTAATTTTCTTCTTTGGATGTCACCTATAAGCAAAGGCATCTTGCTTCTGTCTTCCTCTGTCTGACACTTCACTCAGTGCAATACCCTTCATGTCTTTTGATTGGAGCTTTTAATCCAGTTAAATTGAAGGTAATTGTTGATGTCTTTTGCCATTTTATTATTCATAACTTTGCTGTTGTTTTTTTCCCCCATTTAAAGCAGTCCCTCTAACATTCCTTGTAACACTGGTTTGGTGGTGATGAAGTCCTTTAACTTTTTCTTTTCTGAGAAGCTCTTTATTTGTCCTTCGATTTTGAATGATAGCCTTGCTGGGTAGAATAATCTTGGTTGTAGGTCCTTGCTTTTTATTACATTGAGTATTTTCTGCCACTCCCTTCTGGCCTGCAAAGTTTCTGTTGAGAAATCAGCTGACAGTCTTCTGGGAGCTCTCTCATAAGTAACTAGTTGCTTTTCTCTTACAGCTTTTAGGATTCTCTCTTTGTCTTTAACCTTTTAATTATACTGTGTCTTGGTGTGGGCCTGTTTGGGTTTATCTTGCTTGGGGCTCTCTTTGCTTTCTGGGCTTGGACGTCAGTTTCCTTCACCAGGTTAGGAAGGTTTTCAGTCATTATTTCTTCAAATAGGTTCTCAATTCCTTGCTTTCTCTCTTCTCCTTTTGGTACTCCTATGATGCAAATGTTGTTGTTATGCACTTGATGTTATCCCAGAGGCCCCATAAACTTTCCTCATTTTTTTGGATTTTTTCTTTTTGCTGTTCTGATGGGATGTTTTCTGCGATCTTGTCTTACAATTCACTGATTCAATCCTCTGCTCCATCTAGTCTGCTAGTGATTCCTTCTATTGCATTCTGAATTTCAGTTATTGTATTCTTCCTTTCTGACTGGTCCTTTTTTATGGTTTCTATGTCCTTTATTCTTGCTATCTCTCTGTTGAAGTTTTCTCTAAGTTCCTTTACCATCTTTAAAATCATTGTTTTGAGTTCTGTATCTGATAGTTTGCTTGCCTCCATCTTGTTTAGTTCTTCTTCTAGAATTTTTTGCTGTTCTTTTATGGGAAATGTTTTTTGTTTGTTTCTTTATTTTGGATATTTGTTTCTGTGTATTAGGTAGGTCTGCTACATCTCCCAGTATTGCTGGATAGCCTCACGTAGTAGATGTCCTGTGGGGCCCTGGCATTGTCTCCCTATTCACCTGTGCTGGGTGCTCCTGTAGATTCTGGTTTGATGCCAGCGCTGTGCTTGGAGCTACTCAGCAAAAGTCTCAGAGCACACCAGAGCCAGTCACAACTAGCCTGAGGCCTGAGGACTTAAATAGTTTTCCAAGGAAGATTGCAATGTGGGTGGGGCTGGCTGTTCACCAGAGAAAGTGCCTCTGGCATTGGCAGAGTTGAGTGAGGTGGGGTTCCAGTGAGTCAGCAGGGTGGAGTGAGTAAAGCTCAACAGACCAATCAGGTTCAGATTTGGCCATGTGGGGGTGAATACAACACAGAAAAGGAAAGATGGTGCCCACCAGCTGGCTCATGGGAGAAGGGGGCACCCAGGAAAAATGGTGACTGTCCTCCAGCCCTCACTTGAAAGCCACACACCTCAGTCTGCCCCCCATATGCCTCCAATGCCCCTTGAGTCACTGTCCCTCTGCTGGAACTCAGGTTGAGTACCAAGGAGTGACTGAATCTGTACGGGCACTTTAAGAGGACATCTGGGTTCCCTGGAGCCCTCCATCTCAACTTGACAGTCGGAGTTCCCACTGTTTTTTACGGTCATATGTTGTGGGGCTCCTCTTCCCAGTACCAGTGCTCTGGGCTAGGGAACCTGGTATGGGACTGGGGTCTCTCACTCCTCTTGGGGGAACCTCCACGGCTGAGATATCCCTCCTGATTCTCTACCATCACTGGAATTTTGGCTCTTTTGTGTCTGCTCCCCTCCTACCAGTCTTGCTGTGGCCTCCTCTTGTTTGTATCCTTAGTTATAAAGCTTCTGTTCAGTTAGACTTCAGATAGTTCTCCATGTTGGTTGTTCTATTTAGTTGTAATTTTAATGTGTTCATGAAAGAAGCAGGCACAGTATTTACCCACTCTGCCATCTTGGGTCTTCCTCCATTTTCATTTTCTTAATCAACAATGTAGTTAATATGCATTTATTTAACCATTATATTTTCATACATTTGTTGGAAATTTATGGATTGCATTTGTGAATTGTATTCTATATCCTTTGCCCAGTTCTCTTTGGGATAAATCTTAATGATTTGGAAAATAGTATTTGTATATTAAAGGCATCAGTGGTTTGTCATATTTACTCAGTTGTTTACTTTTTAGTTTTCATTATGGTATTTCTGACTTACAAATAGTTTTTGTTTGTTGGTGACCAAATCTACCAAACTTTTCCTTTTGAATTCTTCCATTTGCTCATCAGTCACCTTTTTTTCCCCTGGTTAGTCTATGGTTTACATTTTTAACTACAGCTTTTGAACCTATCTGGAATCAATTATAATGTTGTGAGGTATCTAAATTGATTCCCCCCCCCCAAGAGAATAGCCGCTATCTCAACATTCTTCCCTTCTATTAATATATAAACTTGTAGACTTGATTCCATAATAATTTCTTATGAAAAATTTGTTCTCTATATTTGTACAACCATGTTTTAACAGCTGTAGCTTCATAATACATTTAAATTTGTGATTTACTATTCTTGTGTTTATATTTTCAAAACCAACCTTAGAATAACTTACATTATCACACAGATTGGAATTACATTACATTTCTAAATTAACTTGAGAATTGGCATATGTGTTATGTTTAGTCTTTTCAGTCAAGAACTTGGTATACATCTCTATTGAGTCAAGTTTTATTTTAAATTTCTAAAGTTGTGTGCTTTTATTTATATATATCCAGGACATTGCTCACTAAATTTATTTCTAGGTTTGGGGGGAGGGGCTTGTTTTTTTGTTTTTGGTTATTGCTATTAGGAATTAAGTCCTATGTTTTCTTTTTATTTTATTCCCTTTGTAATAGAATATTGTTATATATAAATGTATGAATTTTGAAACATTTACTTTATGCCCAACAAGTTTACTGAACTCTCTGATTAACTCTAATAGCTTTTCATTGATTCTTTTGATTGTTCTAGGTGTATAATAGTACCTTAGGCAAATAACATTTTTATCTCCTCTTTTCTGATTTTTTTTTTTTTGTATTGTGTCTCAATGAATTAACCCACATTTCCAGAGATTTTTTTTTTAAATAACAGTGATCATATACATTTATGTTTATTATTGGGAAAGCCTCTAGAATTTTATTATGTATATTTGCTATGGGTTCCAGGGAGATAGTCTTGTCATGTTAAAGAAGTATTATTTTTACATTGCTGCTTTTTAAAACGTTTGTTTTGTTTTGTTTTGAAATAAGAAATTGGTGTTAGAATTTAGCCAAATGTTTTAGAATATGTATTGAAATATCATACTATATATTTCTAATTTAAGCTGTTATATTGTTTTTACAACTTTCCTAATAGTAATCTCTTAAACTAAATCTTATTTGTATAATGTTAATTATTCTTTAAATATGCATTTGGATTTTATTTCTAGTTTATTTGTGAATTCTACAACTATATTTGTAAGTGAAAGTTGTTTAGCAATTTTCTGGGCGTGTATTTGTGTGTTCATTCAATTTTTTCAGGTTTTGGTATCCAGATTGTAGTTTCACAGAATGAGTTGGGTGTGTGTTACATGCTACTGAGTCAGCTCTGACTCCTGGCAACCCTATGAATGAGTGATATCCACAGCAGCCTGATCTTAATCCCCTTCTGAACATCTGTGGACTGATGCCTTCCTTTACAGAGTCAACCCATCTCAGATTTGGTCTTCCTCTTTTCCCGCTGCCTTCTATTTTTGAGTTAGGTGGTTTGCCACTATTTTCAGAACAGTTTATATAGCACAGAAATATATATTTGTTTCTTTAATTTTAAAATTTATTCATCTATAAAACATCTATATTGTTTGGAGGTGAGAAGTAGAATGCAAGTTGAGAGTAATGATAGCATTCTCTGTTTTTTCTTCATTCATTGGTTCATTCTAGTTTTGTTCTTGTTTTTAAGTCAGTTTGTTATTTATAGTTTTCCAGAAAAGTATCTATTTATTTGGGATTTAAATTAGCATACACTTGTTTATAATATTCTCTTAAATCTTTATACTTTTCTGTATCCTTTTCTATGTTGACTTTTTGTGCACTTAATTTTTTTTCCTTACCACCCAATAATGATCCCTTGGATTTATATATTAATATTAGTGCTTTCTGTTCTTTAATTCATCAATTTTGCTTTTATCTTTGTTTCCTCCTTTTTGTTTTGCTTAAGACTATCTATTCTTCTTCATCTTTTTCTAACTCTTCACCTAAATTTAGGGTTGTTTTGTTTTGTTTGTTTCTTGTCTCTCTTTTTAAATTACAAAAGTGTACAAAGCCAAGAGTTAAACTCTAAATGCTGCTCTGGCAACATTTCATAAAATTCTCATTTTCCTTGGTTTCTTTCCATCTCTTTTTTTTTTTTTTTTTTAATTTTTATCCAGGGGAGACCTTAACTATTTAAGTAAGTGTGTTTAGATTTCCAAGAAGTTAGTTTTTTATTTGTTTAAACATAGTAATTTTTAAAAACTTTATTTTCTTTTTGGTACTGAGTTCAAAGAACATGACCTGTATTGCTTTTAATTTGCAAAATTTATTGAGCCTTTCTTGTGACCTAGTGTATAAGCAATTAAAACTATTTGCATCATACTTATAAAAATATCATTTTAAATTGTTTGTATCATATGAAAATACGATTTAAATCAGGGGTGTCCAATCTTTTGGCTTCCTTGGGCCACACTGGAAAAAGAATTAATTGTCTTGGGCCACACATAAAATACACTAACACCAACAATAGCTGATGAGCTAAAAAAAGGGTTGCAATAATATCTCATAATGTTTTAAGAAAGTTTATGAATTTGTACTAAGCCACATTCAAAGCTGTGCTGGGCCATATGTGGCTGGTGGGCTGGACCAGCTTGATTTAAATAAAGTTTTATTATGTCATTCAAGTTACTCAAATCTTCTATGACCTTATTTATTTATTTTTATCCACTTGGCCTGTCTTAGATTTATAGTTGTATATTAAATAGCCCAATTGTTTTTATCCATTTCTATTTATATACCTATTTTCTGCTTTGTGTATTTTGATTCTATGCTCCTAGATTTATTTTTTCACTACCTTAATGAGTTGTTTGTTACCTTGAATTTTACTTTATCCAAGATTGATAATACTCTAGCTTCTTTTTTTGTTCATGTTTGCCTCTCTTAGCTTTACTCATCCATTATATTTAATCTTTATCATTTTTATTATCAGATATTATTCTTGAAAATGTAATACATTGACTTTGTTTTTAACTTAATCTGAAAGTTTGCCTTTCTGAAAGAAAATTTTACCCTTTCACTTATATAACTATTCCTATAGTAGGTATTCTTTATTTCATGTTTCTGTGTGTTTGTGTATACAAGCGTGTTTGTTGTTGTTGATTATGTTAATACCTAATTTCTTTTTCTCTCTTTTGCAATTGAACTATGTTGTTTTCTTTTCTATGCAAAATTGACATCCTATATTTAATTTTACTAGTTATTTACTTTAAAAGTTCTTAAAAACGTTTTTAATTTATGCATTTATATACTTCTTAATAACTAGGATACTGGTGAATGTACAGATAGTGCATACACGGATCTTCAAGAAAGAATTGCTTCCTTCTCACAGAAATGTGACATTTATCCAGGTATGGGATATTCTTGTACATATTTGTGTGCTAATAGAGCAGATTGGTCCCAGACAACTGACTAGGACTTTGCTTAGGAATTGTGCTTTGGGTCCCATGATATGTCACAAAGTCTATATGACGAACAGACTTTACTAAGAACACTATACCCCATTTCTGCCCAGCTATGCTGTAGCAGGTGCAGTGGGAGCTGCTCTGAGGATGGCCAGAAGGAAATATGGTGACGGAAGGGAAAATTTACGTTCTCTGGGCAAAACTGGCCTCCAGGTGTAAAGTCAGCTGGTCTTCCTTGTGTACAAGATGTCCCTAAGTTAGGTGTTATAAATTGGGGAAACTGATCTCATTTTTAATCACTTAAAATAGAATCTTTTCAATTAGAAATTTTTTTCTTTTGCGTTTTATACCAAGAGTTGGCTTTTCTCATACTTGGAAGGTAGTTGCATACATTCCACGATGAGAAGCATTATTGAAGCTGCCTGCTTACCAGAATCATAGGACTTAAAAATTTCCCACTAGGGAGTCATGACTTTAAATTAGGTATTGTTTTTTACACTTTGCACCAAAAATGCAAAAACTTAGGAAAAGTGCAGTGTGCTGAGTCACTAACACCTTTTGATTCCCTAAACACACTTGGTTCTGAGGAGGGGCTGTAAAGTGGAAGTCACACAGACATCCCCCACCCATTCACTCCTGCCACATGACCCTCTGTAAATGGATGCTGGGCCACATGTGGGAGAGGCAGTAGGCTAGGTTACTCCTTTAGTGCACATGCTGACTTAAAACCTGATTCTTTCAGGGGGGTTTTATCTACCACCTACTGCTAAGTGCAAGGGCTGCCCTTCAGAAATACCTGTCACTAGCCCAGCGCTGGAGGAGCCTCTGAATCATTCCATTGCAAAGCTTAATGCAGAGAATAATGGACCTTTCTATTTCAAGATTGACACTGTGAAAAGAGCAACATCACAGGTCTGTAAATTATGCACAAAAATAGCAGCATTATGGTCTATGTGCAAATTGCTTACTAATTTTGCCACTGATCTTGACTCTGGTTTGGGAAACAGTATACTTGATGAAAGGGATTTGAATTTCAAGTCCCAGCCTCACTGCTTCCTTGTTGTGTGATCTTGGAAAAGTCATTTAGAACATTCTCTCATTTTCCATCTGTAAAGGACAGGGATGAGGATCAAATAAGATAATGTATGGTAATCACTTTTCAAACTCTAAAGCGCTATGTAAGTACCAACAACTATTATATACCATATTTTTGCTGTGTATAATGCACATCCCATATTTTAGGCCCGAACTTGCAGGGAAAAAATATTTCATTTTAGTTTTCTATTTTTTTTTTAAATTAAATTAAATTTAATTTAAATTTAAAATTTTTTGAGTTCTCTTTCCATCACCTTATATTTAGCTTCCCCCCCATCCCACTCCCTCCCCTTTCTCCCCTCCCTAACCCACTCATCCCCAAATAAACATTAAACTATTGATTGTGTCCATGGGTTATTTGTTTGTTTGTTCATTTCTTTTCTCTTTGTTGCTTTCAGTTTTATAGTCTGCATATGAGTGAAGTTATACAGTTCTTTGTTTTTTCTGTCTGGCTTATTTCACTAAGCATGATGATCTCCAGGTCCACCCATTTTGTTGTAAATGGCAATATTTCATCTTTTCTTACAACTGAGTAATATTCCATTGTGTATATGTACCACAGCTTCTTTATCCAGTCATCTGTCAGAGGGCACTTTGGTTGGTCACTGTAAACAGCGCTGCAATGAACATTGGGGTACATAAGTCTACATTTTAGTTTTTAATTCAAATTTTTATTTGTTTATATTTAGGCACTATTTAGTATTATAAAGAAATTTTAGCATTTATTTTTTAATATTATTGTACAAGAAATTTTATGTAACAAATAATTACAAAATGAAAGAACAGATACAAGGTATGAGAAATTTTATGTATAAATTTTTTTATGTAAAAGAATAGATTATTGTATTCCAAGGTATTATTTTGCATACAAATATCATTATTGATTTCTAGAGTTATGTTTTTAATTCATAAGCATGAATAAAAGAATTAAAAGCATTTATATAGATACAGAATTAGTACTATCCACGTATAATGCACATCCTTATTTTTTCCTCACAAATTTGGGTAAAAAAAGGTGCACATTATACATGGCAAAATACAGTTAACTAGTAAAATTTAGGTCTAGGAAAAGCAGGATTTATTCTCTGCCTTTCTAGACTCATTTCACATTGTAGCATCACTTAGTGCCTTGGGCTCAGCCATGTCAGATAGTCTATCACTGCCCAGATTATTTTGCCCTGCCCCTACCTCCACTGTCCCCACTGTAGACAATGTCCCTGTCTGTCTTTGCTCAGATGAATATACTTCAAGCAGCTGTGTGTGCACATTCAGGAATATTTCCTTTGATAAAGTTCTAGAAACGTTAAGGCATATGTACATGTCTAAGACTTTGATGAAAATTGCCAAATTGTCAAACTATTTGCAATTATGCTAATTTACATTCATACCAACTGGGTATAAGACTCTGGTTGATTATCTTGATTTGAGTTCTATTCCTACCAACAGTGGTTGAGGCTGCATGGTCCCCACACCTGGCCAACACCAAGTATCATCGCTGTTTTACATCTTTGCTAACATACGAAGATTAAAAATGTTGTTGCATTGCTTTTTATAATGTGCATATCTTTGGTTATTAATGAAGGTAAACATTTTTCTCAGGCTTAATGACAATTTTAACTTATTTTCTGAAATAACCTGTCCATGTCTTTTGTCATTTTTTTTACATGTGTTGGCCTTTATATGCATAAGAATACTAATCCTATACCATATTTTTCCCTGTTTGCCTTTTTACTTTGCTTGCTATGATCTTTAAAAATCAGTTTTCATTTTTGTCTAGTCAAATTTAGACATTTTTCCTTCCTTTTGGTTTCCTTCCTCTGCTTTTTACCTAAGAAAGGTCTTCCTCAGCCTGAGATCTGATGGATATTTATTTGTATATTTTGAGTTTATTTCTTTAATTTAAATTTTTTAATGCATTTGAAACTTATTTCGCTATATGGTGTTCTCTATTTTAAAAATAAAACTTGGGAAGGATGGATTTAAGCAGGGAAGACTTCTGATAAGAATGACACCTGATAATAATGGCAATATGGTTGCAATCTTGAGGCCCTCAAATTTCTCCCTTCTGGACCCTGAATATAATTGAACCATCAGTTGTAGTTTGTGCCACACATTATCAAATTTCTTTGGCAACATTACCTTGATCAACTTCATGGTAAAAAAAAAAATTGAACTAAAGTGTACTCTGAAACAAGCAAGAAAATGTATGATCACCAAAATATAGACTCTAAAATCACATATATTTACCCTAAGGGATTTTTGAACCTTCCTTCCAACTTGCACTCACACGTGGAGTTTTAAAAGTTAATTTTCAAATTTGTCTTCAAAATTTAACCATGCTTACCCAGCAAAACAATACCAGAAAAGGTAGAGGAGGAGTTTAGTTCTTCCTATAACCCTGGTCTCTCTGTTCTCCTCCCACTACATTTCCCCCATGCTTTTAAAAAACATAAAGATAGGGAAGACCTATGTTTATGTTTTGGTTTGATTTTCCAAATGATAGTATACTATCACCCTGTAACTTCATTTTTAAAAAAATTGGTCATCTCTCCAGGTCAACAGATATATCGATATATTCTTTTTAATAGCTACATAACATTACATACATACAGTGTTAGTCTGCTCAGACTACTATACAAAGTACCGAAACTGGGTGTCTTAAACAACAACAGTTTATTTCTCACAGTTCTGGGGTTGCAAAGTCCAAAATCTAGTGAATTTGATTTCCTGGTGAGGGCTCTGTTTTTGGCTTGCAGATGGCCACCTTCTCATTGTGTCCTCTCACATTTCAGACATTTCAGAGAAAGAGCACACTCTAGTCTCTTTATCTCTTCTTTCAAGGAGACACTTCCCATCAATAGGCACCCATCTAAACTTGATTGCCTCCCAAAGGCCCCACCTTCTAAAACCATTATATTGGAGGTTAGGACTTCAGTATATGAATTTCAGGGTGAGGAAGACACATTCAATTCAACACACACACACACACACACACACACACCCTAAAATTAAGTACTGATAACTTGGTTTTGAAATTGGGCCACATCAACTATTTAACATATAATTTAAGATCATTTTTACCATGTATCTTTTTCAAATGTATAAGAGATAAAAGATAATGGCCTTTAAAAATGAAAAAAAAAAAAAACAAACAAACCAAAAACAAAACTATACTTGGGATTTGGTTGAAGTCAGAGTACTTTTAAAAACATAGGTTTAATTTTTTAAATAACTCTCCTTTGGTCAGTGTATAACTAAAATTTTAATATTCTCTCCTAAAAGCCCTTAGGATAAAAACATGTGATTTATTATACAATATTAATCAAGTTTGTACTTTGTGCTAATTAATATTTTAGGTGGTGGCTGGAAGCAAATATTTTATTGAGTTCACAGCCAGGGAAACCACATGTTCCAAGGAAAGTAAAGAGGGGTTGACCAAAAATTGCGAGACCAATAAACTTGGAGTAAGTAATAATGCAACTGCCTACTTATTCCCTGGAAATCTATTAGATATTTTATACTTGTTTACGTATCTTATGAATAATGCTGTTCTCTCTTTTGAATTCTGTTTTCATAAATAGCAAATTCTAGATTGCAGTGCTGATGTTATTGTGGTACCTTGGGAGAAAAGAATTGAATCTACTCTCAACTGTAAACCACTAGGAAAGGTATGATTCTAATTACAGTCAGCTTGGGTCAATTTTGCTCATTATGAAATGTTGTATTTTGAGATTGACAATGAACCATTATTTAGATGAATTTGGTGACTGTCTAAAATGGGAAGAACTCTCACATTTCTGTGCTGACCTCTTTTATTTTTTTTATGGCTGGAATGGAGAGCAGCAGACTTCTTAAGTCTCTTCTCACACATTGTGAGTGTCCTGTCATTCAGTAGGCACTCTCTTAGTCAAGTGTAGCCTGCTGTGGAGAGCTAACACTACTAGATATGCAGCTCCAAGGCATGCCTGAGAAGCTCCCCTGGCATCTGCTTACATCCAAGGAGCTTGGGGAAAATACAGATCTCAGACCCCAGTCCACTGAATCAAAGTCTGCATTTTAACATGAGCCCCAGGAGATTCATGCCCATGTTCAGGTGTGAAGGGCATTAGTTTACAACATATTTTCTAATTCTTAAGATAAACTTGGGAGGTAAGTAATACTTTTCTCATTGTCAAAGATGAGACACTAAAAATCAAAGATGCTGAGCTCCTAGAGTGAAAAATAACATTATCAAGTGCTTCTTCTGTCCCAGGTACTGTACTGAGGACTTCACATATATTTTTTCTCCTAACAACTCTGAGGCAGGTGCTGTTGTTATTCCCATTTTAGAAATAAGAAAAGTGAAGCCAGTGGCACTCAATTCAAATCTAAGTCAAAGCAGAGGCCCCCTCCCTAAACCGTTCACATGACACTGACAACTAGTAGGGTCTGGCTTGTTTGATTTCAAAGACCATGTGCCTTGCATTACTGAGCACTGCCTCCAACCATCATGTTCTCACTGGTAATGAAAGTATGGGTACAAATAACCCACAAATCCATATCTTCAATGGAACTCTTCTTTATTTTTTCTGATTCAGGTTATTGCCATGTGTAGGTTTGTATGAGGGCTGTCCAGAAATAACCCAGCCATAAATGCCTCTATTTTTCATATTACATGGCTAAATACTTCCCAGACAGCCCTTATACATAGTCTAACATGAACATTATACAAAGACTGTGTTTCAACGTTGTGAACATGTCCTAATGTATTTTAGTCCAACAAAATTACTGTGAATATATGTTCCATATATATTCAGTTTCATAAAGCTATTTAGGGCCTTTTAGGATAAAAGCAGTAATTGTGCTAGCAGAAATAGTGTAATTAATAAATAATATGCCATGGCTTTACATATTCATAGGCTTAGATGGCACCCTAGAGATTATGTAGTTCAGACATCTAAATTTTCCAGATGAAGAAAAAACCCTCTGGTTTAGAAAAGTATTATTAAGGACAATAACAATATCCACAAATTATAAAATCAACCAAAAGAGGAAAAAAATATTCTTTATTCTCATCCTTTCTGGAGTATTAAAATAGTATTTAAAATCTGGCAAAGACTTGCTCCACTGTATATCAAGATAGCATAGCCAGGTCTCAGCCTCTTGTTTCTTCATTGATAGTGTGGTTTTCACAGTAATGCATTCATCTTAATATTTCCTGTTTAGACCTCACTGCTGAAAAGGCCTCCAGGTTTTTCACCTTTCCGATCAGTACAAGTGGAGAAAAACAAAGAAGGAACAACTGTAAGTCCACCCCACACTTCCATGGCACCTGTACAAGATGAAGAGCAGGATTCAGGACAAGAACAAGGACCCACTCGTGCACATGGTTGGGGCCATGAAAAGCAAATAGAACATGACCTTGGTCATGGCCGTAAACATGAGCATGACCAAGGCCATAGGCACCAAAGGGGACATGGCCTTGGCCATGGACATCAACAGCGATATGGCCATGGTCATGAACATCAACGGGAACTTGACTATGATCTTGAATACCAAGGGAGGCATGGCCTTGGCCATAGACATCAAAGGGAACATGGCCTAGCCCATGGGCATAAACATGAACGTGGTCATGGCCATGGAAAACATAAAAGTAAAGGAAAACACAATGATGGAAAGCACAATGATTGGAGAACACAGCATTGGGCAAGTTCTTCTGAAGATAGTACTACATCTTCTGCACAGACACAAGAGAAGACAGAAGGGCCAACATCCCTCCCCTCCCTAACCCAGCCAGGTGTAGCAGTTACCTTTTCTAACTTCCAGGACTCAGATCTTATTGGAGCTGTGATGACTAATGTACCACCAACTCCCACAGAGAATGATGATGCTTGGATCCCTGACATCCAGAGAGAGCCAAATAGCCTTTCATTTAACCTGATACCTGATTTTCCAGAAACCTCTCCCAAATGTCCTGGACGCCTCTGGAAGCCAGTTAATGGAATGACTCCAACTGTGGAAATGAAAGAATTACATGATTTTGATCTCTCTGATGCTTTTTATTAATTTATGCAGCCATGGGTATTTCTTCAATACTTTATCATCACCTCTCCCATTGTCCAAATATCCTGATAAAATGTACCCCAAAACATGAAGTTTCAGGACAGCCCAGTGAGAAGTGGTGAGACTCCCAATGGGGACACCATCAATTTCTATGGATGACATAAAACAGTGTGCAGAATTCTACATCCCTTCTGAATCTTCCTCACAAGTTTTCTTATCTAGCACAGAAAATGGACAAACAAGTGTGCCTTGTGGCCTACTGCAGTTTGCTTTTCTAATAATGAATGTGTACCTTAAACTGTTATGTCATCGATTTTCATACAAAGATTCTTGACATTCTAAATAAACTGTGACATCTGGTTCCTGAACACATGAAAATAAGGGAAGTCAAGAGACTGAATGTTCAACTTCTTAATGGGGGAAAATAAAAATCACCAGAGGTGAAAGAGGAACAATACAAAAGACAGATTGGCCAAAGGGAGAACAGGGAGAAATAAATTAATTGACTTTCTGTTTCCAAAATGGGCTATTTCTATCAAATAGTTTCTCCCGCTTGACAAAGATATTCTGATAATTATCCTTCTCAGTGAGCATGTTTCTCATAAGTCAAGAATTTGTGTTTACTCATTAACTACTCTTTGCAATAAGGTTTTCCAATAGGAATTTTCTGTTTATTTGTTGCTGAGGATAGAAAGAGTAATTCTCAGTTTTCAGCAGCTCTGAGTTTAATGACAAGAAAGGAAAGCAGAGGAACTAATATGGAGGCAGGCTTGGAAGGAAGTCTTTTTTATAATTGACAAGAGAATATCATGAGATGTGATGTAAATTTTGTTCAGAAATTCTATGAGGAAATTTCTCTCCAGCCACACTTTTATCTTCTCATCATCTTTTTGCTATGACATCGAAGAGCACTGATTTTTGCAAAAAGGAACAATATGATTGTCTCTAATTGCTTCTAATGTGAGAGAGGCACACATTTTATAACCCTTACTGTGTTTTGCCTAGGGAAACAAGATAGGTCATTAAATAGCTACACTCACCTATACATACATGTCACTGCTACTTCGCTTTATTGGATGCATTTGAGAATCTGAGTTTTTATTTTATTTCGAATATTATCTGTACTTTTAAATAAAGAACCAATGATGTCAGGAAAAAGTCTCACCTTGTCAACTGATTGTTTCACTTTTCTCTTACTGAATGATAACTTCAGATTAATGGAGTTTTACTATACTTACAGAGGCACCAAAGGACTTGCGAGTACAAGGGCCGACCTCGGGAGGCAGGGGCAGAGCCAACATCTGAGAGTGTGAGGTCTCCTGACCAGAGGGCAGAACTTCCACGCCTGCCACAATAGCCCCAACAACCTCTGTCAGCAGCCCTCCATGGAAGAACAAGAAGATGGGATGGAATGTAAATAGAGAAGAAGGCCATTTTATCACTGGGTTGCTGGGTGAAATAAAGTTTGATCTTGATGGTCTCACCCCTGGTTGATTCACAGTAGTCTGCTTTCAGCCACACCCATCCTGCAGCCAAGTCCAGTTGATCAGAGAGCACACCCTGCCACAGAGGCTAGTAGCCCAATGCTGGAGCACTCTTGCTAACCAAGGCAGGAATCCCTTAGGTGGGCCTTCCCTATCCCCAAAACCTCATTGTGGGGCTAAATCAAGGGGCAGGGGACCATGTTTCCACCAGCAATCTAAGGACTCTCTTCCTTCTCTTCTTCCTCCTCCTGATTTCCAGCCCAGGGCTAAGAGTAATTTTTCTTGTGTTATTATTGTTTTTTTATGATTCAGATAATCACCAAAAAAGAAAAAAAACCTTTCTTAATGTCTACTAACTTATTATCAGAAAATATCTAACCTCAAAAACATTTAAAGAAAATTTTAAGTGACCTTTCTGATCCAGTTAAAGGAGAAACTAGAAACCCAGTGGAATAAAAAGTGATGGAGATTTTCCTCTGATTGGGTGTGTCCATGTGGCGATGAGGGCAGGCTGTGGTTTCCAAGGGCTCTGCCCGACTGTGCTTCTGACATCACCCTGTGGCGGGTGGTCTGTACCCAAAGGATGGCCAGCTCCAGAAGGAGCACTGGCACAGCACGCATTTCCCTGCCCTTCTGAAATCTCTGGCTTATGGACTCTTCCTCCTTGGCAAAAGTGTGGGGTGAGGGGTCAGAGATACAAATTCCTACCCCCAAACTGGTGTCCCCCCAACCTCCCTACTATCCCAGGCCCTGTGCTCTTTCGGTTGTACGTTTTATTTCAAAGGAAAAAAAAAAAATATATATATATATATATATATATATATAAATATATATAAAATATATATATATATATATTTTTTTTTTTTTGCCAGAAAAAGGGATTGCAATTCAAAGTTTTTTCTGTAATAGAAGACATTTATTGAATGTCTATTATAGTCATTTACCATGCTAGACAATTTCCTTTCGGTGTTTAATTTAATCCTCACAGCCACTCTGAGGCTCCCATGATCACTTTCTAGTTTTCTTCTGGTTTTTGTTTGTTTGTTTGTTTTTTACAACTAGGAAACTGTAGTTCACAGTGTCCTGCCCAGGGTCACACAGTTGACAGGGGACAGAGCAGGCATTCAAACTCAGAGTTTTTGAACTCCATTACACCATGTCATCATGAAGCATTAGCATCATGGTCATTACAAAAAAACACATCAAGATCATTTCTGATTCTGCAATTATCATGATCTCAATGCAAAAACCCTTCTTAAACATCTCATTGTGGCCGGTGCTGTTCTGAGTGCTGCTCAGCGTAAACTCGGGTCAAGCTCTGGGCATCGGCTATTTACCATATGTTTGGCACTAGGTCCTGAGAGGAAGAGAAATAAATTTTAAAACACATAAATCCTTTCCCTCAAAGAGGGAAGTCAAGACTAAAACAGGTGCAACATAGATTTTATCGAAGCCACGATGGTTTGTGGAGCAGCGAACAGACCTGATGAATGTGACAGGAAGTTGTTAACAAGATGGGGGGACACACATGCAAAGATCAAACAGCCCAGGGAGGAATTTAGATGAAAGTAGGCCATAGAGTGCGGCTTATGGTTCTTGAGCGAAGATGTGCTAAAAGAGGGATTAAGCCCCATCATTCTGAAGATTTTGGGGAGCAGTGATTAATTACAGTGAGAGGAGACTAGACTCAAGGCAGTATTATAGGTATGTCCAGGTCATCACTTTTAAGAGAAGAATGGCCACTGCATGAAGCATCTCCACTTTAGACCTTTGTTAAATGAAATAATCATGAGTTTCCTGTGACCCCACACCTACCTTTCACTTTAAATATCTGCATTCTCGTCCCACTCTTGAGCCAAAGGCACACCCGTGTTTATGACCTTGTCTCTGGGACCACACAGTCCATCCACTTACACTTCTCTTCAGGGGAGGAATTGCCTCTCCTCCAGCCCCATCTACATGGTAAGCCTAGCACTTCAAGCAGCATACCCTCATTGGCGTTTTACCCTCTTTCCCCTTCCTGCTTCTAAGCCCGGTTCCAAAAGACTTAATGCTCGTTGGCCTCATCCTAGTCACCAGGCACTCATGCTCCACCCCGCTGCTGGTACCCTATGCTCCTACTTGTGGGAGAGGCCAGGCCTTCCCAAGCCTCCTATGAGAAAACTTGAGAGAATCCAGTAGATATGATAATAACCCACTCTTCTAGAAGCCCCAGTGTCTCTCTCTATAATGTTAGATGATCAGAAACAGTGTTAGCTGAAGACTTTGCAAAAAGTGCTCTTCTTAAATTATTTACCTTCAGCCTTTATTTTACAAGAATCTCCATTTGAACACCATTCTGATGTACTGGGATTGTCACAATAAGAATGGAGAATACGAGATGGGTATAAATGGCATTTCAAAGACTTATAAACAAATTTCTTACTGAGTATGATGAATGAAGGACAGAAATAAATAAAAGATGACAAAGTTTTTCAGTCCAGGTGCCTGAGGGAATGCTAATGTCAATACCACAAACAAGAAAACTGGGAACTGGTCTGTGTTTTCTAGTAACTCAATGAAGAAAAAGACTGACCCAAAACGAACATAATTTAAGGTATTTCAACAGCTGAATAAACATATGAAATCAGCACACAGATGGAGCGTAAAACACTACTACGTCCCGCCTCCAGTTATTTCATTTACTCTGATATCTGTGGCTCCTGCCACATAAACAGGGAAATAGCATTCCTTACTCACGGACTGAGCTTGTGGAAAACACATGGGGAACTACAATTACAGCACTCCTTCTCATATCAAAAAAGAACAGACAGGAAAGAAATTATTCTCTAAAAGTAATCTGAACTTCTATTTCTACTACTGAACTAGAAGCCGGAAACTAACAAAAGGTCTTTGTCACAACAGCTGTCCTGTCTCTTATGTTCTCTGCATAACTTTTGGAACTGGCACCATTCTGAGTGTGCGAAAATATCACTATTCTATCATGGCTATTAAAGATGGACGAAATGGTAGCTCTCGATAAAAATCTAAGTACCAGCTTTTTGGGTAAGTAATGTTTACCAGTTGGGTGATTTAGTATGGTGCCCACTTGGCTAAACAAGAATTGTTCCCAAGAAGCTCCTTTCCTACATGGTTCTTGGTGAGAACTTGTGGGTCATCAAGGTGATTGAATGAAGCAGGTCCACCACCCTCCAAAAGTCACAGGGTAGATCAGTGAGCAGTGACGCAGAGGTGCTAAGGGCTCCGGCCTGTCCTCATCTTCCACTAGTTTGCATGCAGCTCTCTTCCTACTGCTGCCATGGTGACCTGCAGCCGCGCTAGGCCCACTAGGGCGGCAGCCTTTGCAGGTTTCTTCACTAACTCCCTTTCACAGGCCCTCTGGCAGCTGGATGTGCTTGTCCAGATTTCCCCAAACTCTCTGACTTGGCCAGCAGCACCCATGCCTGAGGAGGGCTGATTAGTAACTTCTCTCCGACAGTCCAACTTCTTTTTTTGCCTGGATCTTACTTCCCGGGCTCCTCAAATATATTTTAGGAATTAAGATTTAATTTCCAAGATAAATCCTTTATGCTGTTAAGACTCATTATAGTTCTACTTCCCTAATCAGACCTTGACTGGCACACCAGCTTTTCCCCCTGTCAAGTAACATCAGAGGAATACATTCCATTGCTTTTGAATGCAGAACCCGGCCCAGAAATGCACCCGCATTAGAGCATTTCCTAAGAAAATGTGTAAAGGCTGTTTGTGCCCTAAGGAAATCGTTTAGTGGGAAACACAGACAGTATATATAAACCAGTGTAAAGATTGCAACAGGAGGGAGGGGTATGCTCAGGGGCAGTGAGAGCTGAAAGGAAGGGTCAAGTCTGGGAGGCTATTAGCAAGCTGAGAGAGTAAGGACCCGTGTCCGTCTGCAGCACCATTTCCCCAGGGCCGAGGCACAGTGTGGTAGCAGAAAATTAGTGCTCTATAAGCATGTCTTGAATCAAATTGGACTAAACTGTTCAATTCAGCTTTGAACAAGACAAACGCAGTTCATGCCTTCACTTCGTTTACAGTCTAGTGCGGTGGTTCACAAACTTTAGTGGGCATCAGAATCTCCTGGAAGGCTTGTTAAAACCTAGATTGCTGGAGCCATTTCCAGAGTTTTTCATTCAGTATGTCTGTGGAGTTTGAGTCCTTAACAGGTTCCTTGGAGGTACAGTTGCGGCCCGTCCAGGGACCATACTTTAGAGCTGCTAGGGTAACAGTTCTCAGTTTGGCTATATATTAGAATCACTTGGGCCACTAAAAAAATACCTTACTGGGAGCATCACCCAGACCTATTAAGTCATGTTTTAAAAGCTCTGCAGGTGATTTTAATGTGCAGGTCAGGATCAAAACCACTGATGTGAGTGAGTGGTAGCAGTTAGCATCTATTGCTTGCTTGTTGTGTGCCAGACACCATCTGAAGGTCCCATACACATCAGCACATCTGTGAATCCCACTTTTCAGGTAAGAAAACTGAGGCTCAGAGAGGTGAGATTAGCTGGCCAAGATCACACAGAAAGTGTTAGTAGGAGAGGAAGGCTGGAACCCGGGTCTCTCTAACCAGAGTCCACACTCAAAACCGGCAATGTTCGTGCTAGGTGAGCCTCACAGAAACAGCACGCCTGATGTGAATATTAAATCACGAGTAGAAGTTCTCCAGGCAGACAATTAGGGGAAAGCTTTTCAGGGAAAAGAACAGGCATACCTCGTTTTATTGTGCTTGGCTTTACTGCACTTCATACATGTTGTGTGTTTTCTACAAATTGAAGCAAAGGCCTTCCACCAGCAAAGAGATTATGACTCACTTTATTGTGACACTCACTTTATGGCCATAGTCTGGAACCAAACCTGAGATATCTCTGAGATAAGAGCCAGCACTGCCCTCTGCATCGCTGGAGGTGCTGATGTATACAGAGGCTGGAAGTCAGAGGGATGGAATTCTGAGCTGGGTAGGAGGATGAGCCAAGATGACAGCTCTCGTCCAAGATCTAGAATTCTATAAAGAGTCGATCTAGACCAAGACGAGAAGTGGAAAGCTACTGGCAGTGACTTGCTCAGAGGTGCCCTGAAAGAATAACAAGTAGATGCCTCCTTCCTGCATTGAGTATCTCTGTTTTGAACACCTACTAATGCTTGGTTCTGAAATCTTACCCACCCAAAAGAACTTTTTGCTAGTTATATGTGCTAAATATTAATAAATAAAAGCCAGAATATATGACAGGCAAAGGCAGGACTAAGATTTAGGCTATTCATATCTAAATATAATTTGAATATTGAAATTCACTATTAGCTGTTCTCTAAGTTTCCTGATTTCTTTATTCTTTCTTTTTATATACTGTTTTGTGGTATACTCTTTAATGTTTAGTGTGGAAATTTTAGAAAATACAGAATAATGTAAACTAGACAATAAAAACTACGGTGATCTCACCAACCAAAGAAAACTACTATCGAAATTTTGGTTATAACTTTCTAGAAATGTTTTCTCCAAATGTCTATAGCTATGCGTATTCCAAAAAGGGAACCATGGTGTAAATATTATATATAATCTCCATATTTTACTCAACGTATATCATGATCATTTTTAATGTCCTTTGATTTGACTCCCATACATTCTTTCATAATTATAATAAATGTATAAATGCCATTTAATAATGATATGCTGCTGTAAAACCACAGAGGGTAAGAAAATTTATAAGTGTGGTATTTGATGTGGCTGAAATTACAAAAGGTGGATCCACAAAATAGGTGGAGACCCATCTGTGAGTAGCTGACTCAGAAGAGAGCCAACAGTCCTGACCTTCTGAGTGATTCAGCTTAAACATTTAATCTTATTCAGTTGTGTGAGAATGCTTTGTGAGATTCCAGCCCCAGTGAGAAGCAAGTTTTCCCTCACTGCTAGTCAAGTACGAAATGGAATGACTGACTGCAGAGCCCAAGCTTCTTTCCCAGTTTCCCTTCCTCCTTTTCAGGGAACTGCTGCCCCCCGGAGGTCTTTACAGGAACCTCAAAGCCGCTGGGAGAAAGGGCTTTCTCTTCTTAATGAAGGCATTTCCACCCTTTCTTTCCCCTGTTCAGGCTACTCAGTTTGCCTGAGAGTTTACTAATTCCTTTTGTTATCTGGCTGTGATTTTATTTATTATTTATTTATTTTTGCTATGTGAAAAGTCCATAAGTACCTAGGAGGTTGTAAGATCCCAAAAAGGACTCTAGCCTTTCTGAAGCCTTTGGCAGTAAAAGATTTCTGTTCCTGGGGGACTGGTGTAGATATGCCACAAATGACAAAGGACACCAGGCTCCCTTGGAGAAATCTTTCAATTATATAAAATAACTCACTCAGGGAGGAAATAAGGAAATAAAGTCGAGTAAAATATCTTAAATTCAAGGAGGCTCCTGTAATTGGTTTTGAAAGACCACTAAGACTTTACATAAATCTAAGAGAAAGAATCATAAAGATTCTCAGTAAAAATGAGACTTAAATCAGCCTGAAGAAAAATTCTCCAGGTCAATGCTTTGCCATCACTCTGTCTCTAAGTGCCCAGCAAGATATTTTTAGAAGTTGCCCAAATGATTCTAATGTATAATCAGGCTGAGAACTGTTACACTAGCAGTTCTAAATTACACTCTGTCATAAAAATATACTCTATTGGCTCATAGAAATGCATCAAGTAGGTTCAAGTTAGTCTTCAGAAGATTGAAACTTAAAAGGGTTTTTTTTCCTAGGAAAAGGTGATTTCCAAGTGGAAAGGTTGAGTTTACATAAGTTAAAACTGTATGTCCCCAAAATAAAATGAACATGTACTTTATAATATACAGATAACTAAATTATTAATAAAAGTTTATACTGTTTTATAATATAAACACTCTCAAAAACATTTTTCTGTGAGTAAAAGGAAAATTTAACTTTTATTTAAAGACACTCTTAGGAGTTCCCTGGTGGTATAGTGGCTAAGGCTTCGGCACTGTCAATGGCTGCGGCCTGGGTTCGATTCCCAGCCAGGGAACTACAAATAAAAAAATAAAGACACTCTTAAATACAAAATTAAAAATAGGCAAATTGACAAACACAACAATTAGTAGTTATAAACAGGGAAAGAAAAGCTAAACAAATGAAGGAAACCCCTTTCATTTGTAAAATGATTCATTATAAAGACACAGCTTCCAAGGGAAAAGATTTTAAGAAATGTCTTTAACCAAGATGTATAGTTTTTGTATTACTTGTAAATACATTAACAAAATGTAAAATATAACCCAAATTTACATAATACTACTCAAACATTTGGATAAATTATTTTATATATTCTGGATATGAAAGATAGCTATATATCTTCTGATTCAAAGTATATAAGCCTAAATATGAGCATTCAATTGAGTTTTTATTTGAATGACTGGTGTTGTTAGAAACTGGTCTTGAAAACCTCAGATAATATTGCAATTTATGAGAACCTATAGAGTTCTTCCACTTACCCTTTTATGTGAAAACTTGTAAGATGTGATCTCTCTCTGATAAAAGTTTTAAAACAGTATTATACTGAATTTTAATACCAACTTACTATATTTTTCTAAAATTCCAAATTGTCTTTAGAATTTTAGACTAATAGAAAGTTGAGTTACTTAGTTAATAATCAATATTTACCTGGGGGCTTTTGAACCTTAAAGCTTTACCAAGAACTGTGAAGAATCTAAGATTTTACTCTAATTTCAAGCAACAAGTTAGCCTTCTGCAGTTTCATGGATGCTGGCAGAAGACACAAGATGCCTGGGCAGAGACATTACTCACAGCAATCCCAGCACTTCACCAGTTCCTCAAGCCCCAGTTCCAACAGGGTGACACAAAGAGAGCCAGGTGATACCTGCATCACACACACTGGACTGTATTACAACAGAGGAACCCTGAGCTTAAAGAATACATATTTTATAATGAGCAGTAAGCCCACCTGACCCTTGTGCTAGAAGGAGACATTATTCTAAAATCTGCCCTTTGCGCTGGAGGGAGTCACAGTCTGTATCTTCCAGGGCTGTTCTTTGCACAAACATCCTTGAAAGATAGTCCAGAATAAAGTCAGTCGTTGCCTCTGCTCTTAAGACATGCAGAATCACGAGAAACCCATGGAGAATTGTCTCTTAGCACAAAGAGAAATGAAAAATAAAACATGTATTCCTATACAACGCCTATGCATGTTTTATACATGTATTCTTATTTATGCATGAACATGTTTTTCCTTCAGAATACTCAAGATGAAATTAATATAAACATCAAATTGTAATATACTTGATTAAGTTCTTTTAAAAGCTAGCTTTTCCTTTAAAACTTAAGAGTTTTAAAGCTTTAAGAATTGCTATTTAAAAAAAAAAAAAAAAAAAAAAAGAATTGCTATTTAAACTATATCACTATATAACTGTATATGTACATATCAAAGCTATATAAAGGTTAATGAAATCCTTAAAATTATATATAATTGAGGAGAGATGACTTATAGTTTAGGAGAAGAAAATTGGTCTCTGGGTATATCATCTGTTGTCAACATGAAGCAGGTAAAAGTTCTTTCCCTAAATTATATTCTGACATGATAGCAAAAATTGTCATACCTCTGGGTGTATACTCTCACTTTTCACAAGTGTGCCAATATTTATACTGATACTTGTGATGCTTTTGAGTATTTCATGACTGTATACAAGTGTAAAACCAATGCAGTTTTCAACTACTGACAAAAATGGTAAGTTCCACTGTTATCTCTGTCACTGTTTGGCATAAAATATGTTTGGCATTTTCAACCACCTTTGCTATACCACCTTTCACCCAGTTTCCTGTAATGTTTTGTTTTCTTTGTTTGGTTGTTTTTTTCTTGTTTTTTTGGTTGGTTCCATGAGCAGGAGTTGAACCCAGGCCACAGTGGTGAGAGCACCAAGACCTGCCATTACACCACCGGGGAACCCCCAACTCCTGTAATGTTAACCTCTTACACAATCATAGTACCATGATCAAAACTAAGAAATTAACATAGATACAATACTATTAACTGCACTACAGACTTTACTCTGTGTGAATAAAGTGAGCTTTATTTTTTATCATTATTTCCTGTGAGCTTGTAAATTATGTTTCAAAACCTACTTGATTCAAAAGAAAACCATTTGTAGGAACATCAACACATTTTTTTTTCTGCTATATAACAAAAATTTTGTATTTTTTTGTCTTTGGGTTTTAGCTTTTGTCACAAATATTTTGCATACGTTCAAATTAGCTACATGATATTCTGAAGAGTTTTAAATTTTCATATGTGCATCGTAAGGCAGAATGAATTTATATGGGAAAAGTGGGTTGCTGTAGAATTGTGGAATTGGCTTAAGGGACTACTTAAATTATGGCCCAAGGGAAGAGTTTATCTGTTTTATTACTTGTTCACAAAGTTTTCATAGTAAAAAAATTTGCATATTATTCATGTAACTGAAAGTATTTCAATACCATTCCTGAGTTTACCATCCAAAGTAGTGGTTCTTAAAGCTAGTCCTCAGAGAGCAGCACGGGCATTATCTGGGCAATTGTTAGAAATGCAAATTTCCAGCAATCTGTGTTTTAGCAAGCCCTGCGTATTTCCGAAGGCTAAAAAAGATCTCTGAACTGAGGCCCTAATCTCCTGAAAGTCTACTAATCCATTCTTATAATAGGTCTCAGCTCTGGGGAAAGTACAATTAAGAATCTCTGATTAAAAGGATTGTTCTGATGACTAAAGAGAGGGGTCTGAGAAGGGTGGGACTGACAGAGAAAGAGAAATTCCCAATGGGACATTCAAACTGCCTGTTGGTTAAGAGGAAGGTCTTGTTTCAGATACTTGTTTCTCAGAAATTAGACTGTACTTTTTTCCTCCTAAGTACAGATTTACTTTTCGTATGCATCTAAGTTTAGCCTTGGCCACTTTTGACCTGAGTGAATTGGCTCCAAAGACTACAAAATGATTAACATAGAACTTCTATATTGATAACCTCTCTTTCAGAAACCAAGCTGATCACTTTCTCATCAGGAAATGAGTATAGACATTCCTGGCTTTGCATAGTTCTGATGTGCACAAATTTTAGTCTAGTAAAACTAAGACCAGTCCCCCAACAACATGGTGCAAATTTTAGTTACCACAGTACCTGTAAGTATGTAATACAAACTTCAGGGTCCTCAGAGCACCAGAAAAAGAACAGATGTACATCACGATCACTGGCCAATCCCACCAGTTCCTTCCAAATCTGTTGATAATGAGTCACTGTGAGTCTGTTATTCAGTGCAGTCTAGCCAAGTAAGTAGTTGTATCTTTGTCTCCGAGTGATAAACTCACATGACATTACAAAAATGGACGATCGAAAGAGGGAATTATCTAATAAAGATGGAAATGCAGAAAAGAAAGGAAAAAGTGATATAGCTAGAAGTGAAATTGGATGTGACGGAATGTTGGTAAAGCTGCAGTTCTGGAGACTCTAGATATGCAGCCAGAGGCATTTTGTGAAGGTGAACTTACCAACCTAAATGAGAAAGTGGTTGTGACACAAAAAGTGGAGATGTCCTATGGGAAGTGATACCTACAACAATCTTCATATTAAAGGACCCCTTAGAGATATTTCATATCATTGAAATCATGAAAGATATAATCTTATAAGCCAAAATAAGTTGTCATGGATTAGTAGACTTTCAGGGAATTAGGCCTGAAAAATGGTATAATCAGTTGGAAATACTTTCGTTCAGAGTCACAATTATATGTTAACTTTATCCCCTCGAAGTCTGATTTCTTGCTAGTTGTTCTTAGTAGTTGCTGGTCTGGTAATAATATTTAAATTATTGACTCTTTTTTTCTGAAAGCTTTAACTATTTGTACATTTCTTTATTAACATAGAAAAGGATTTTTGGCTCTTCTCCCATGTTCACCATGGTTAAGAGGAAGGAAGGGGAGGAGAAAAAGGAGAGGACAGGGAGGGGAGAGAAGGGGGAGACAAAGACCAAAGACGGGAGAAGAGGAGGAGCTCTGTGCACCCACCCACCCCCTTTCCAAATTGTTCTTTGTATAGTGTCTTCTTTCCGTAGGGATTTAATTATTGTATGCCTCAGTAATTTTAAATGTTGTTTCATGTTCTCTTTCAGATTGTCTTTCTGTTATCTGCAGTTCAATGCCACTGAATCCTACTGCTTGTTGAGAGTACCGATTCTCATGCATGGTGAATTGTTTCCATGGTATGTTTTGATTATGAGCTCATCTTGTAGCAGGAGTTGCTTTTTCCTGAAAGAACCCATTGTGCCCTTGGGAAAAGAGTCCTGGCAGATCTGTCCTTTGTTGACTTCTGCCAAGAGTTTGGGGATGTCACTTCACTTGGATATATTTTTATGTTAAGTTCTCAGTTTGGGGTTTGGGGGGATTCCACTGATAAGATAAATTCAAACTCCCAACTTCTATGAGGAACTGGATTCTAAGATGTTAACAATAGAGAAACTGGGTGAAGGATATCTATAGGAACTCTGTATACTATCTTTGCAACTTTTCTGCAAACCTAAAGTAATTCTAAATTAAAAAGTTGATTAAAAAAAAAATGAAGCCTCTATTTTACAAAAACCAATTAAACACTTAGGTAGCCATAGAATCACCTTGTATGCTTTACTGGTCCTGTTTTTACTTCCTTCTTTTTGGATATCTGCAATATCCCCTTTTCCTTGCAAGGTCAGCTATGAATTTAACATAATTTTTGTTGTAACATATCTAGCTTTTCTGGGAGTTATTATTACAGGTGGATTTTTAGATCATATCAATCCACCACACATGGAACATTAGTTTTCCATTTTCTCTTTAATCTACACAAATCAAGCTTTCATAAACTTCTCCCATCAACCCGATCAATAACATTCACCTTGCAAACCCAGTGGTCATTGCTTAGCAGTCATGCACTCAGTCTTTCATTAGTATTTGAAGAGTTGAGCATGCCTTCCTTCTCTTTGTAACATGCTCTACTTTTTTCTTCTTCATTGGCCTCTCCTCAGACTTCTTTGTGGACTCTGACTCCTTTGCTGACCTTTAGATGCTGAGTGCCTCTGGATTCAGTCTGCCACCAGGCTCTTACAATTCTTCACTCACTCCCTACACAATACCATCCACACCAATCATTTAAAATGTCATATGTATGCCAATGGCTCCCAAATCGAGATCTTATGACCTGATATTTTCTCCCTGACCCTCTGGGATCACAGATTCACATATACAACTGTCTCCTCAACGTTCCTACTTCAATGTCAAACTTAATATGACCCAAACAGAACTCTTGATTTGGTGCCAACAGTAACAGAATAGCTTGTCTAGTGTATATGCTGTCGGTAGGCCTTGGCCAGGTCTGGTGATGTGACAGTAATTGAACAGAAAAGTAAATCACTATGGCATAGCAAAATCCTTTTTATGGGGTAGTAGGTAGATCTTGGAGTGTGAACGTGGTCCTCTCTTAAGTCTAATAGTATGAGACAGTAAAACCACAGTTCTCTACATTAACCACCAAATTTCAAGTACAGCTTCATGAGGGTCCTTCATCCAGAGACCTACTATTTCACTATCTTTGGAGACTAAATCTTGAGACTAACCAGAGTGAAGGAAGGACAGATGTTCCACTTCATGGAGTAGGGGAGGAATTCCTTAAGTCTCTCTTTTTTAAAATTTTTTTTTTTGTCATTTAATTTCACATTTATTCGTATTACATTGGGCTGGGAAAGGAAGGGCCACATTCCTGAATCAAAGTCAGAGAATGTCAACTGCTGCTGGGTGAGAACTCTCACAAGATATAGGTCCTGCTGATACCTTGATCTTGGGCTCCTAGTCTCCAGAACTATGAGAAATAACTTCTTGTTGTTTAAGCCACCCCGTTTGTGGTATTTTGTTATGAGAGCCCCAACAGTCTAAGACAAAACATGGTTCTTTGCATAAAACTATACATATATCTATCCATTTTTAACACAAATAGGATCTTACTAAGTACAATGATCTTCAATGAGCTTTTCCCATTGAAACCATATTTTAAAACTCTTTCCCTACTGGTACATACAGATCTAGTGACCTCCTTGTTGTTTCCATTGTCATATTACTGTATCAGGATCCAACCTAGGATACCAGGTTATCATAAGCAATCATTCTATTATTTGCTTATTTTTAGATTTTTGAAATACAACTCTATTCTGAGTCTAAATGAAAATGACAGTAACAAACAAGATTTCACCACTGAATATTGTGATGTGACTGTAGCAGTCTTATATTTGAAACTCAATAAAGAAGCAACTGGGTTCCAAAACAGCTAAATACGCAGTTCCAAAAAAATGGAACTGCATATTTTGTTTTGTTTTTTTTTGCTTTTTGGTATGTGGGCAGCTCCCTGGCTGGGAATCGAACCCAGGCCACAGTGCTGACAGCGCCAGCGCCGAAGCCTTAAGCCGCTACACCACCAGGGAACTCCCCGTATATTTTTTTTAACTGCCACGTTCACTCCGAAACCCATTTACCTCCTTCAGATTAAGCACACGTTCTACCTAGCTACGGAATGAAGTGCCAAACACACTGCACCACTGACATCACAGAGCAGTCGCCTATAAAGCTACTTTTCCGATGGTGGGCTCCAGCTTCACTTCCTCACAGGAAGTCATCCTCACTTGGGAGAGCAAGTTGTTTGAGCAACCTCTAGGTCATGTTCATACTGTGCTGCCAAAGCTGGGTCCACGACAACCTCTGTTTGGGCATGAGCAGGCATGGTCACAAACTCCAAGTTCGAGTCTCCAATTATAATAGTTTTCTGGCAAGCCAGAAGAAGGGCTTTTCAAAGTTGTAGTTACTTTAGGCAGAAATGTTACAGTGCTGAAGAGTCTTCTTTCGGTGGAAGACAATTGGTTTGGCCTTAACTTTTCTGTTCTTAATGTCCACTTTTTTGCCACTCTACACATGGGTATGTTTTCCCATACTCATACTAGATCTCTATGCCAGTTAGGCACATTCTCATAAGTAACTCTCAAAGTAAACCATAGTACATCACAACAAAGATATTGACAGTGACACAGTCACGATATGAACATTTCCATCACCACAAGGATGTCTCTTGGTCCCTTTTTATAGTCACACTCACTTCTCTCTTGCTTGAACACTGGCAACCACTAACCAGCCCTCCATTTCTATAGTCTTCTCAAGAATGTTACATAAATGGAATCATACAGTACGTAACCTTGTGAGATTGCCTTTTTTTCACTCAGTGTAATAGTTTAGACTAGATTCATCCAGAGCGCATGTGTATCAATAAACAGATCCTTCCTTTTTATTCCTGAGTATTATTGCATGGTGTTGATGTAACCATAGCTTAACCATTCACCCACTGAAAGACATCTGAATTATTTCCAGCTTTTTACTATTGTAAATAAAGCTGCTATGACCATTCATGCACAAGTCTAATGTATGAGCATTAGGTCTTCATTTCTCAGATGACCAGGAGTGAAATGTCCAGGAGTCAAATTGTTGCATCATATGGTAGTTGCACACTGAGTTTTTCAAGAAACTGCCAAACTGTTTTCTAGAGTGGCTGTACCATTTTACATTCCCAACAAGCATCATATGAGAGATGTAGTTTCTCTGCATCCTTGCCAGAATTTATTGTTACTATTTTTTATTTTAGCCATTCCAGTAGAGATATACTGATATCTCATTGTGGTTTTTGTTTGCATTTCTCAAATGGCTAATAATGTTAAGCATCTTCTCATGTGTTTATTCGTCACCTGTATATCCTCTTCAGTGAAATGTCTTTTCATGTCTTTTGCTCATGTTCTAATAGGATGGCTTGGCTTTACGGAAGGAGAATATCTTTGTTTTTAGGATGTCACACTGAACTATTAGGAGTGAAGTGACACGATTATGTGCCTTTCAGAAAGTTCAGAAAAAAATCATGGATAAATATGAAGAAAAATGTAGTAAGCTGTTAACACTTGGTAAGTGTGACAAACATTTAGGGTCCATTGCTTTATTCTTGCAAATTTTCTTTAAGTTTAGAATTTTTCAAAGTAAGTTGGCTCCACCTCAGATCAGACCTACTGAATCTGGGTGGGAGAGCAGAGTCCATATGTATCTGCATTTCAAATAGATCTTCCCATTGCTTTTTATGTATACCAGTTATAGAGGTACTAAATTGAAGGACAATTATGTATTTTTATTTTAGTCTTTATAGGGTGGAGCTAGAAAAACCTCCATATCTTGGTTACACAAGAGAGTATAATAACCTTGGATTAATGGATTTAAACCCAGTCCTTCCATGGTCCTCCTCAATTTTCTCCTTTTTCTTCAACTCTATTAATACCTTTACCTATCTTCATGTAAATGGCTCTAAAAGTTATTGTAAAGAATGTGTCAGTGAGTGTAACCCTCCAAATTGCTTCAGTGGACACTGCCTACATTCAAACACAATCTAGCCTCTAATTTCCTCTAGCAACTGAACAATAAAGAGATGAGTAGCACTACTATCTTTATCCAGCTCAAGGCAATTCTTTTTAAACATTAAAATTACAGAGGCAGGGACAGCATGTATTATACTGTGTTTACTAAATAATAAATGACATTAATAAGTAATAAATGAGTTAAAGATCCAAAACACACATACCTTAACAAACTTTTGCGTATCAAAAGCTTATGAAGACACTGCTTTAAATGCATAGTTATCACTTAAAATCAACTGAGGGACTTAAAATAATGTGAAAACCTCAAGATGGCACGCATTACCCCCTAAATGATGAGAATACACAGTACTTTCTATAGGAAGATGTCACTACCAACAAAAAGCATACTTTCTAAAGGTTTTGTTGTTGTTTTCCTGTGTCTTACTGAAAAACTTGTCCTAATTCCTTGATTGCTAGATGAGTTTAGAATTGTCAACTGAGAACATTGAAGAGTAAAACTGAGCTAGGTAGCTCACAGAGGGAAACATCTGATTTTCTAACATCATTTGCAGTATAAATGGCCTCACATGCTTCAGGTTAACAAAGAAGCATTTGTGGTTGACTTTGAGAGGCTAATTTTAGATCTCAGGTGTGTAGAAAAATTTGTCACCCATAAGAGTATGTGTATAACTTGTGTGTTTTAGGTCTTTAACTCATTTATTACTTATTAATACTATTTAGTAAGCACATGTAAATGTGCTTTGCATTTGCACCCCATTCATTAGAAATACATTGTAGGACTGCAAACAAATGGATTCGGTTTTTTTTTTTTTGTTTTGTTTTGTTTTTGTAGTATGTGGGTAGTTCCCTGGCTGGGAATCAAACCCAGGCCACAGCAGTGACAGCGCCAGCGCTGAAGCCTTAAGCCACTACACCATCAGGGAACTCCCTGGATTCTGTATTTTTATTGAATTTTGGATTAGGAAACTTTCTTACCTTAAAACAACTTCAGCCATTGTGACCTAAACCAGAGTTTAGCCTTTGATTATTCCTCTCAAGAGACTGTAAATCCTCCACACCATGTTTAGCAGTAGTGCTAAACCTAAAGAAAACACTCAACAATTAAGTGTTAATAACTGACTGATTTCTCTCTAAAGACTCAAGTGAGACTAAATGGTTGGCCATTTTCTGATTTAATATTTTCTTCAGTTTCTTAGATCCCAGGAGATTTTTTTAGCAGGTTTTATATGAGAAAATACGAATCTCTGATTTCCTTTCTCAGAAAATCTCTGGCATTACCTCGAATCTGGATTTGAACATTACAGGGAGATGGATAGCATCATTAGTGGGAGGGCCAAGTCTACTTTGTTATCCTGGCATTAGTTTTTGTCATAGTTCCTGGTATGGTAGTAATTTTCAAATAAATAAATCAGTGATTTAAGAAATACTTGTGGTATATATAATCAAATATCATATCAAATACGATATACAGATGTAGAAAATTGAGTCAGTTTTTAGAGTTATCAGACTTTAGGTTAGTCATCTAAATTAATGAAAAATGTTTTCCTGCATATGGATAGAATTGTATTTTAAAGTTAAATGACTAAATACATTATATTTGTGCTTTTACCACTGGGGCCTGGATTAGGGCAACAGTTGAAAACTTAAAAGGAACTTAAAGAATCATGCGGTTGATTCAAGCAGCAGGAGTTGTATTGCTCTCAATTTCAATAAACATTCATTATGTATAATCAATTAAAACTCAGTCTTTTTTTTTTAATGATCAATATAAACCTATCAGTATCAAAACCTATTTAGTTCCAAAGCAGCATGGAGCTGTTATCTCCTAGAAGCATCCATTTAAATTCCTATATTACAAGGATAACTACTCTTCCTTAGTTATGTTTGCAAAAGTTTACAATTTTATCAGGCATTCCTCACACCTGTTAAAATTATTAGCATTATTTTAAAGAGAGGGAAGACTAGCAGCCAACATGAGAACAGGCTACTCCAGAGACATTTGCAAACGACACACGTTTTTTCCTCGCTCTGCACATTGTACGGTAAACCAGGTTTTTGGGGACGTGCTGGGTGGCCGACATTTTCCCTAGCAAGTTTCACACTTTTAAAATCTGAATGAATGTTAAACGCCCGGACTAATGGTCAGGTGGCTCTTTACCGTCAGACTAAATAGCCTTTTCCCAAAGCTATTTAATCGGTCGGAATAACCCCATCTCCCTCCAGTGCAGAACGTGGAGGTGCCTGCCTCTCCCGCACCAAGCGCCGGCGGTGAAAAATAGGCTCGCTCGCACTTGCCCCCAGGGAAGCCCGGACCGCCCACAGCACAACGAGGGTCAAGCTTCCGTCTCCCGGTCCTGCCCGGCTCTCTCGGGCCGCCTCTGCTTCGGGGACGTGGAAACCCCGTAGGAGCAGGGTGGGATGGGAACGTAGTTCGATAGAGCTTGCTGCAATATTCTTCCGCTGCCAAGCAAAGAGTTCCATCCTTCCTCCACGGTCTTGGGATTTCCAGCGATCCTGGAATATCTTGAATAACCAACTTGGATTTTCTCACCGCCTTGCTTGGAATATTTTCTGAGTTAAGGACACCAGGATGACAATTTTGTGGCTAAC
Source organism: Lyroderma lyra (assembly GCA_004026885.1). Classification (NCBI taxonomy): domain Eukaryota; kingdom Metazoa; phylum Chordata; class Mammalia; order Chiroptera; family Megadermatidae; genus Lyroderma; species Lyroderma lyra. The sequence goes on from PVJL010003273.1 coordinate 135,362, forward strand.
GAAGAACGACGAGAAAATTCCTCCGCAGAAAACGGGTTCCGGCCGGGAGCCTATAAAAAACGGGTGGCGCGGTCCTGCTGTCTTTTTAGTCGGGCGCTGAGTGGTTTTTCGGAACATGTCTGGTGGCTCCGCGGACTATAACAGGTATGGGGTACTTTTGGTGGTGATATATTTTGGTGAAGGTCATGTGGCGCTAGAGGAAACTGTAGTAGCTGGCGTGGGGGTAATGAACTTTGGGTTCATAGGCGTTTCCTTGGGGGTGGGATCCCTGTGTCCTTCGAGAAGCTTCCATGATGGGTAGACCTTGGGACTGAGGGGAGACATGACAAGGGTACGAAAATGGAGTGGTTGAAGGGTGTCTTTTTCTCCTTAAGATAACTTTGAAATCGCGGCTGCTTCCCCTGCTGGTACGGAGCCCGACATTTAGTTAAAGCCGTGGCGCAGTCCGCATTCGGCCCAGTGTACCCGGGGCCCGAAGCTTTATTTGTAGCCAACCGCGCGAGTTGGAGTGCTAGACTGGAAGTAGGGTGGGGGAAGGGTGACAGGGCGCCCACTCGCCATGGCCGGAAGGCGCGCTAGGACCGTACCGGCAACGGGGCCCCGGCGAACCGTTGGTATAGACCTCCCCAGGCCTTGGCCCGCGTCAATCACACCGGCTTGCGCAGTGTAAGGGGCGGAGCTCAGCTCGTGGAGCTCTCGCGAGACGGGAGCACCTGGCGCACGGGCCCTGGGCTAAAGAGCCAGCGTTTGAGGGGCCTTCGTCTGTTCTCGACATTTTGGCAGGTGCACAGTAAATTATATGCCCTGTACCTTCAGCTTCCTTTGCTCTTTTAGCAGGAAGTGTACACTTGCGGGGGCATGGTAACCTGATGAGACTGGTTGTAAAGTGTGCTATACCTACCCCTCCTGTGCAGTTAGGGTGGCTTGGGAAAGGGTTCGCTAACTGCAGTGTTCTTGTTTGCAGAGAACATGGCGGCCCAGAGGGAATGGACCCCGATGGTGTCATCGAGGTAAGACATGGGTATGGGTTTTGTAACTCTGGAAAGGTGAGTTTGTACATCCTAGTTATTCCTTCTTATTTTTTTAAATTGTAGAGCAACTGGAATGAGATTGTTGATAACTTTGACGATATGAATTTAAAGGAGTCTCTTCTTCGGGGCATCTATGCTTATGGTTTTGAGAAGCCTTCAGCTATTCAGCAGAGAGCTATTATTCCTTGTATTAAAGGTAAAAAGAACTCAGCACTTTTTAAAAACGAATTCACTGTTTGACATAGACCTGCACCATAAAAGGGAAAAAAGCTTCTGGGGGACTAGCACGTATTTGTATTCCATAAAGTGAAATGATGGCAATCATCTTTCGGGACTGACCTGAAATGAAGAGAATACTCATTGCTGATCACTTGATTATTTGGGCATAATTCATGTTCCAAATGGAATACATGGTGTGAACTAGAAGTGACGTTTTGATGTGGGATCGGTAAATATGTATCCTACTTTTTTTAGGGTATGATGTGATTGCTCAAGCTCAGTCAGGTACTGGCAAGACAGCCACATTTGCTATTTCCATCCTGCAACAGTTGGAGATTGAGTTCAAGGAGACCCAAGCACTAGTATTGGCCCCCACCAGAGAACTGGCTCAACAGGTATTGATAGTGTAGTTCAAAAAAACTGCTTGCGTGTTGCCTAGGCTTCAGGTTTCATAACTGAAAAATTTAAACCTTAGTATAAATTGGTCCTATCAGAGCCCTCCTTTTATAACTGTCCATGCATGCAGGGAGTTTTTATTGGAAGTTAAATAGGAATTGGGTGTGCAGGTATTGTTGCAGGGTTTATAAACATGAAGAAAGGAAAGCTTTCTGTTTAGAGTGGACTAGGTTCATTCCCATTTTTTAAGTTTGAATGTAGTTGTGCGACTGCAGTGACATGTTATCATTTGACTTCAGCAGTCTGTGATGTATGATGTTTTCAAAGCTCACTGCTATCTATACTGCCTTGGAAGAAAACCTTGCTAATAAAACTGTAGGCTCTAAGGTCAAGATTGTATGTCACTGCCATGTGGGGAAAATCTTGTCTTAGTTGTTACTGCAGAGCTTGATCCACTATTTACACCTTCCTACACACTGAAGAGTAATGAAGGAAATGTTCTTAGTTAATAACCTAGCTGGTACCTGGGCAATAGGATCCCAAGTTTGACAAGGCACAAGAAAGACATTTTAAGGGTATTTTATCTTGAAGCAGTTCTATCAGTCTGCATTTTAAGCTTGGAAGTAGTTTAAGTGCTATGCATGCATAAAAGCTGTTTGCAGACCAGATATTTGCCATTATGATTTAGAAGTTTAATCATAGCCTGTAATTCTGAATAATAATTAAGGTTCCTGGCTTTAGATCCAAAAGGTAATTCTGGCACTTGGAGACTACATGGGAGCAACTTGTCATGCCTGCATTGGTGGAACAAATGTTCGAAATGAAATGCAAAAACTGCAGGCTGAAGCACCACATATTGTTGTTGGTACACCAGGGAGAGTGTTTGATATGTTAAATAGAAGATATCTTTGTAAGTATTGTTGTCTATTGAGAGCATAAATTTTTTTACTATTATAAACTCAAGTAGTATCCCTGAGAATCTAGAAATGACAGTATGACTTTGTTTAACAGCTCCAAAATGGATCAAAATGTTTGTTTTGGACGAAGCAGATGAAATGTTGAGCCGAGGGTTTAAGGATCAAATCTATGAGATTTTCCAAAAGTTAAATACAAGTATTCAGGTGAGTTTTACGTTTCACTTAGATAGCTGGAGGTTATGTTTAATGCAGGTACTGTTACAATACAACTGAAGTGTTTTATTGTCGTTCCCCCTGCTTAAAGCAATTGATGCATAACTATCTCTGTCTTGCACAATTCTTTAGCAAGCCAGAGACGCTTGGTCTCAAACATTTTCTAGAGTATTGTGAAAGTTGTGAGAACTACTTATATGACATCATCATTATCTTTTTAAGGTTGTGTTGCTTTCTGCCACAATGCCAACTGATGTGTTGGAAGTGACCAAAAAATTCATGAGAGATCCAATTCGAATTCTGGTGAAAAAGGAAGAATTAACTCTTGAAGGAATCAAACAGTTTTATATTAATGTTGAAAGAGAGGTAATTTGTCTAATTAAACATAAAAAAGCTCGTTTTTGACCTTCTTGTATAAGCACTGTGCTAAAATTGCAGAAACTAGGAACACATCTTGGTTTTTGTGATAATGCTAGCAGAGTACACACAAGAAGAAAAGTAACAGCACTGGATTGTAAAGACTGGGGTGGACCTCTTTCTTAATGTCCAGTGTCCTTTGTCTTAAGATTTGGTGCAATATGTTTTTAAATCAACTTTAACAGTGAATTTCTAATGCTAGTGAGAGAAATGAAATTATTAGTGACTGTTAACTTTCTCTTTGAAATACTGTAGGAGTGGAAATTGGATACACTTTGTGACTTATATGAGACACTGACTATCACACAGGCTGTTATTTTTCTCAATACAAGGCGCAAGGTGGACTGGCTTACTGAGAAAATGCACGCCAGGGACTTCACAGTTTCTGCTCTGGTAAGAGGTGTTCTAACCTAGTAATGGTAATTACGACATCTGTATTTTCATCAAAGCAGGATTCAGACTACAATATAGCTGTTTAGTGCTGTGTTGTCGTTCCCCCTGCTCAAAATAAAGTTGTTTCTTAACTATACCTGTCTGCTATACTGTAGCAGCCAGGGACGCTTGGTCTCATACATGTCACTAAAATGAAATACTGATTTGCCTGGTGATCCTTGAATTAAGGTTTGTTAATTTGCAGCATGGTGACATGGACCAGAAGGAAAGAGATGTTATCATGAGGGAATTCCGATCAGGGTCAAGCCGTGTTCTGATCACTACTGACTTGTTGGTAAGTCTTTTAACTGCTCTACTTTTTAATCCTACCAAAAGTGTTTTGGGGGGAAGGTTTTTCAATAACCTTCACCAACTTGGGCTGTTTGGGAGAATAAAGGAAAGACCACACTCCACAGTGGGCTGTATCACTAAGCATATAGTTCACTACTATTTTGTGGCCTACATTACATAGGTCTCGTTTCTTAATTAGAAATTGAACATTATGCATACCGTTGTATTTCAGGCTCGTGGGATTGATGTGCAACAAGTGTCGTTGGTTATAAACTATGACCTACCTACCAATCGTGAGAACTATATTCACAGGTGAGTAGGTGGCACCTTGGCTGTTAACTGTATTGGTAAACCAGGTTCATGCATTGCTTTTCTCTGTTGATTTGTCTGAAACATCTCAAATCAGGGAATGGATTTAGTAAACAGACAATAAACTTGGTAGATCATTAAAATTGTCTTGGGAAGATTGGTCATGTACAGTGGGAAAACAGTTGTAATTGTTGCCCAATTGTGGGCTTTTCATATATACAGATTAGATTGCTTTAGATCTGTTGGTTTTTAACTTATTTTTGAGTTTTATTTTTAGTGATGCTCTTGTGTCCATGTGCTTTCTTGGTGATTCCTCTATAGTTGGGATTTTCTTGGTGTCATCTGGTAGCAATTTGAGCAGTCCCTGGTTTAGTTAATAGTGGCTTTATCCCTAAATAAATTGAATTGTACTTTGTTATATGATGTAAAAAAAGACTTTTTAAAAAATACAGGAGTCGATAGCCGCAGTTGATGACGAGATGGCACTCAGAAACGGCGTTGACGTAATTTAGGACGTGGAATCATAAGCGAAACAGCACACTGTTTGAATAAAGAGCGAGTCGGTATTTATATATTTGTTTTTCTTTTGTCATGATTATTTGATATTTTAAGTTGCTCCAGCCAAGGCAGTTTTGTCTATTACAGCCTATTAGGTGGTTTGTATTGTCTGGTTTCTATCAGGAAGGTAGAAAGTTGTTTTGGAGGTAAACACGTTTGAGTAATTTGAGTTACAACGTGTGAAACTGAGCAAAAAAGCAGTGATGAGTTTGGGTTACCATACCAAATACTTGTTTTCCCACTGGAAAAAGTAAGTTTTAGACAAAATAGTTAACCTTGCAGCATTTGTATTTACAGTTTACAGTTCCAGAAGTGCGTCGAAATGGATTGTGTAACTATTCTTTTTGTTTTATCCCTGGTGTTTACATCTGTCCCAGGCTGACATCTGCTCTTGGCTGGCCCACTTTGGTATGGGCTTTTTAATTTCACTACCCCAAACACAGTATTGTCACCTGCTTTAAAAATAATAATGCTCAAGACACCTGATAAAATCTCATTTTGCAGCCAGACAAGCCTTGAATCCTTTTGGCACTAACTGCAAAGGAAGACTCTTTTCTCTAGATATTGATTAGCAGATAGTGCTCCAATTAGAAGCACGAACTATAACCTTGATAAAGTAAACAGCAGCTGATGGTTAACAAGTGGATCATCATGTTCAGTAGTTCACACAATTTGTGAGAAGTAACATTCTAATTGCTGGTTTCTTTTCTTACACAGAATTGGCAGAGGGGGTCGATTTGGGAGGAAAGGTGTGGCTATAAACTTTGTTACTGAAGAAGACAAGAGGATTCTTCGTGACATTGAGACTTTCTACAATACTACAGTGGAGGAAATGCCTATGAATGTGGCTGATCTTATTTAATTCCTGGGATGAGATAGTTTTGAATGCAGTGCCCGCTGTTGCTGAATAGGCGATCACAACGTGCATTGTGCTTCTTTTTTTGGAAAATTTGAATCTTGTCTCAATGCTCATTACGGATCAGAAATACAGATTTTTGATAGCAAAGCGACTTTAGTCGTGAGCTCTTGTGAGGAAAGTCATTGGCTTTATCCTCTTTAGAGTTAGACTGTTGGGGTTGGGTATAAAAGATGGGGTCTGTAAAATCTTTCTTTCTTAGAAATTTATTTCCTAGTTCTGTAGAAATGGTTGTATTAGATGTTCTCTATCATTTAATAATATACTTGTGGACTAAAAGATATAAGTGCTGTATAAAATCAGCTAATTATGTTAAACTAGCTTATCTGCCTTTATTGTGTTTGTCATTAGCCTGAATAGAAAAGGCCTTTAAAACTGATTTTTTTTTTTAGAAAGCATTTGAATGCATTTTGTTTGGTATTGTATTTATTCAATAAAGTATTTAATTAGTGCTAAGTGTGAACTGGACCCTATTGCTAAGCCCCAGCAAGCAATCATATCCTAGGTAGGGTTTAAACCCCAAGTAAAATTGCCATATTGCACATGTCTTAATGAAGTTTGAATGTTAAATAAATTGTATATTCACTTTAAAGGTGCTTTAGTCATTTTATTTTTTACAAAGACATGAATGTAGTTTTAACAATTCTGAGTTAACTGCTGCATCACAGTAGCACAGAGGCTGATCAATTGCAGATGTTCATCAGCACCATCTGCCAAGCATTTATCTACTTCCTACAAGAAAAAAGAAAGGTTGGTAATGTCTGTTAAGTTTCCCTTTCAGGTATAAATACTTTGCTGAAACATGCAAAAGTGCCTATGCCTACTTACAGCAAGTTTTTCTGTAATAACAGACTTTTGTTTATCTGAAAGGTTATCATTCTCTACAACCACGTCATGAAGTTGATTTACAAGCTGAGTTGCGGCATGACCCTCATCTATTAAGTCCTGTAACAGAAAAATTGACATTTGTAATGACTTTAATTTCTTCCCCTAAATTTTAATAAAAGTAATTTTACCTTTACCACAGCTTCCAGTTTGTCAAAAGAGCCACTCTGACATGCAGCAAATACTCCATCAATTGTCTCAGTTGGTATTACCTAAAAAGTTCATTATTTGGGGGGGTTAAAACTTTGGACTCTGTCAAGGACACACCCACTCCCTTTTATTCCATGTTTGAGTGGTTCCTTGTGTGGAACAAGACATCCTACAGTATAGGACATGAAGCAGCTATCCTGATACTGAATCCACATGGTTACACAGAACAAAAAGGCTAGGTAGCTCTAAATCTTAGTTCATCCTGAGCTCCAGAGAGGTAATCCAAAAGCTATTAGATCTGAAATTACCTCTTGGCTATGCCAATACATTAGTCACTACTATGCAGTAAAGGTGATGCATTTTGCTTTTAAAATCTTTCAGGGGTTCCCTGGTGGTCTAGTGGCCAGGTTTAAGTGCTCTCGCTGCCATGGACTGGGTTTGATACCCGCTTGGAACCAAAAGAAAAAAATCTTTCAATGGCTCTAGTGAGTATATAAAAATTAACTTTGCTTTTAAGTTTGGGCCCATGTTGACAGCTGGTAAGTCCAATTTCTCCGCGCTGATAGCCAGTTGTTATAATTCCTCAGTGGTTAAAATCAAATAGAGAAAATTTTAAGGGTAGTGCCCTTTCTCCATAAACATGCCATTAACAACAATGATTTGTTAAAAAAGCCCTTCATACCCAGAAAATTAAAGGGGCTAACGCTAATTCTATCAGCTTCATTACTGTGCAAAAAAGTTTTAGGAACTGTATTGGTCCTGAGGGTGAGGCCTGACAAGGGAGTATTCCAAACAGGTGGCCCTCCATCTTCTCAAGCTGAATATGCATGCCCCTTGTTTATATATGGTCCTTTGTCAGAACAGATTTATAACAGAGATGTCTTCACTGCCACGCCCCTGAAACATTCTGATACTCCCAGGTTATTCCCTTATTGCACTGTTCCTAACACAGTATCTGGTGCAATCCTATACCCCCGTTCCAATTCATGTTAAAAATCCCTAAAGTGATGGTATTTAGAGATGGCAGTTCTTGGCAGTCGGTTAGGTCATGATGGTAGAGCCCCCATGAAATGGATTAATGTCCTTATAAAAGAAGCCCCAGACAGCTCTCTTCCCCAGCCATCTATGAATCGGAGTCCAAGAACTAGGAGGTGGGTCCTCACCGGACACTGGATCTGTGGCCACCTTGATCTCAGACTTCCCAGCCTCCAGAACTACGAAATGAACTTTTGTTTATAAGCCACTCAGCCTATGGTATTTTGTTATAGCAAACTGAAGGGACTTAGCATGCTATGTATATTTCTTGGATATAAATGTTCTAAAAGCCACAAAAGAGCCACCTAAAAGAATTTCAGAAAAACCAAGTGCACTCACCCCAGCAATGTCGGTGATCACCTTCTCTGTGACCTCTTTCCCACCTGTTAATCGAGTAGCACTTTGAAGAAATGTAATGGCTTTTCTTAAGTCTCCTTCTGACACTTTAACAAGGTAAGATACTCCCTGAAAAGAAAAACGGTTTTTTTGTTGTAATTTTTTTAACTGTGATGGGTCAGTTAATGCCTTTTGGCTTTAATAAGGTGAAAAGCACTGTTATTTTAGCCTAGAGTTAGTGGGGGAATAACTATTTCCATTTTTGAGGGAACATTATCAGTCCTACAGTGGCAGAATTCACTGAGAGCATCGGTCTAATGGAAGGATAGACATCTTGCCTCTGAAAGAAATGTGCGAGACAAAGAGATGTTCCATACTTCTCATCATCCTATTTTCTTGATTACGTAAAGCAAAGAAAATTCAAATTACAGTTAAAGTGTTAAAATGAATAAGAGGCCTATATATTCAATCTGTACCAGAATTTCATCATACCAAATTAATTTTTGAAGTATTAGCTAGGGGACTAAAATCTTGTCATCATGAAGACTTATTGGAGAATTTGTATTACATGTATGAAATCGTCACGTCTAAGTCTCTGAAATACTGATAATAAACTTCTAAAAGTAACAGGAAGACTGAACCTGTAATTCCTACACATTCCAACTGTTGCTCACTTAGCTTAATTTTGCCTGAAGAATTGACATAAGAAATTGAAACATACATGACTCCTTTCAGGGCTTCTTCATATGCATCCATCAAAGGAATTAATAATTACCTCATTGCTAATTTTAACATGTTCTTTATCAGCAATGTCTAGTAATCGCTGCTGCTGAATTTTATCTGACAGAGGTTTGAAGCGGAATTTAGAACACCTAGAGGTCAGAGGTTCAATTATTCTGTAAAAGAGTAGAGAAAACAAGTCAGTGTTTAAAGAAGAACTTCCCCCAAAGAACTCATTTTTATTAAGAACAAATCAAGATTTGATAAAGAATTTAATATAGCCTTGAAACATTTTTTTCTCTTCCTAATTAGGGGTCATCAAAATAAGGCTGCCTAGCATCCCATCTTCAGGGCCACATACGTACCGGCTAACATAGTTACAGATGAGACAGAATCGGGTGGTTTTAGACTCTTTCTCCATGGTACGTCTTAAAGCTGCCTGAGCAGCTGAGGTCATAGAATCTGCTTCATCCAGAATCACAATCTTAAAAGGAGGACATGGCTTCCCACTGATTTAGAGAAACATAGGAATTATCATTCACATATCATCATAAGCTAATTTTAGGACATTCTCATCATCCCCAAAAGAAACCCCATTAGGAGTCAGTCCTTTTCCGACTCTCCCAGCCACAAGCAATCACAAATTTCTGTCTGTTTTCACAGATTTGCCTACTCTGGACATTTCATATAAATGGAATCTTACGATGTCAATATAATCTGTTGTCTTTTGTGATTGGCTTCTTTTACGTAGCATGTTTTCAAGGTTCATCTCTGTTGTAGTATTACTACTTTATTCTTTTTTACTCCAAACATGGCAAATGGATATACTGCATTTTATGCATTCATGAGTTGATGGATGTCCGAATTGTTTCCATGTTTTAACCATTATGAATAATGCTGTTATGAACATTTGTGTAAATGTTTTGAATACACGTTTTCATATCTTGTGGGTATATACCTAGGACTAAAATTACTGTATTATGTGATAACTCTATGTTTAACTTTTAAAGGAATTGCCAAACTTTTCAAAGTGGCTGTACCACTTTACATTCCAACCAGCAATGTATAAGGGTTCCAGTTTCTCCACATCCTTGCCAAGAGTTGTGTTACATACAGATGGTACCCAATAAATGTATACACATTTTTAAGGAAGGAAAAAACTAAAACTGTAATACTCAATATATACCAATAACAAAAGATGACTACAAGTCATGTTTGACTTCTGCAATTACAAGAGGTGCTCAAAGTGGTTACCATTAGCATGCAGATACTTCTGATTACAGCGAACTACTGCTTAAGCGAGCATGTAAGCCAACACCACCGCAGAAGCAGGACTTGTTGCTGCTTCTGCTGTGGTGTGAGGCCTCCTGGATCTTTCTCTGTGTACATCACACATAGTACCATGCGTCTCAAACTTATCACAAATGTGTGCAGCTGTCAGGCGTGTTGGAGGGTCTGCTGCATTCTCACACTTCCATTGTCATTGTACTTACACAATGTTCTTGAATTTCAAATACCACTTCAAAATGGTCTTGCGCTCCTAGAATGACAATTGTGCTTCCTCCACTTTCTTTGACTGTCCTACCTGTCACAAGGTGACACTAGCATTCATTTGATTAACACCATCTTTTGAGCAAACTTCATACACAACATTGCTACTGTTAATTCAATTCAACTGTGAAAAGTAATACATAGATAGCATCTCTTAAAATGTGTATTATTTTTGGCACCCTGTTATATATACTGTCTTTTTTATTATAACCATCACTGTCTTTTTTATTATAACCATCCCAGTGAATGAGTGTAAAGTGGGTTCTCATAATGGTTTTGATTTGCATTTCTCTAATGGCTAATGATGTTTATGAGTATGTTTTCATGTGCTTACTGGCCAAAATTTCAGTGGAAAACACTTGACAGCTAAACAAAATTAGTTATTACAATGAAAGGTCATTTCTGGGTTTAAATAATTAAGATAAAAATATAATCTAACATGAGAAAGGAGTTGTAAATTTGGGAGAAACATATTTTCAACAAATACGACATGGTACAGAGAAGGGAAGGTGAGCTTACTTACTCTGAACGACTTCCTGATACAGTTAACTGAGCAAAATTCTTCACTTTCTCTCTAACTACTTGTATTCCACGTTCATCGGATGCATTTAACTCAAGAACTCTTAATCGAAAAAGTTCAGGCCTATGGCAAAATAAACCAAATATGAAACATTTTAGAGCATATAAGTAACCCAGGTTTAAATCACATTTTAACACTGGCACATTCTGCAGTAATTTAAAATCCACCTAGTAAATAATATGGATAAAAGGCACACAATCACTTCCATATTTTCTCTTCTGCACAAACATACAGTTAACATGTTGGCTTTTTCCCATGCATTAAAAAAAATACGTTAGATATCACATGATGTATAAAATTGTTAAATCAATTTTCTACTTAGGATTGTATCATAAACATCTTGCTATGTCATCAGAACCAATGTAAAAATCATTTTAATAGCTATGTGACATTTCATCCTATGACTGTACCACCATTTACTTATTTAACATCCTTGTATTGTTAGACCTTTAGGTAGTTTTAAATGTTATAATTTTAATGCTACAATATAGCATTTTTTAAATTATTTTCATAGGGTAGTTTTCAAGAAAAATTACTAGATTAAAACATTAATAGGTTTTTTAATGAGTTTTTCAGAAATTATTAAAAGTAGCTTGCTGTAGGGAAATCTGAGCAATCAGAAGATAATTAAAAATAATTGGCACATCCTGCTAAAGCAGTTTTGAAAACTTCCTTCTAGTCATTTTCTATATATTTATATGTATGTTTTTTAAATTAAAAAACAAGATTTAGATTTGTCAGTATTTTTCCTAAATAGCATGATTTATTTTAAAACCAAATATAGTCCACAAATGTGGAATTTACAATTAAAGTAAGTTCTTTTAGTTCTATAAGGACAAGCATTATTTTTAAAAGGATATTTTAAGTTATACTTTGGATTGACTTAATCTAGAATAATTAATAATAAACTACTTAATAATTTCATTATGACTACACAGGCTGGTTCAGTTTGGATCTAACTGACCTGCAGAGTAATCAAAAAAACTTTTCTAATTTCTTTAAGAAGCAAAAGTTGTCAAATAAAAACAATATTAGGTTCATAGCAACTTCACCTTTTGTCTTCCTTCACATTTCAATAGAATTATTCTTACATATTTGATGGTTGCAGAGGCATCTAATTATTTTCACATGTAAGATTTCATATGTATTCTTTGGCCATAGCCTGATAAAAAAAGTTCTGGATAAATTTAAGATCCTTTGCTATATTGGTGCATGTTGCATGCTGCATGCGTATCAGACCTGGACTGATGTATCTTTTCTAGATAAAGGGCTTCTATACAATGGTTGGCTAAGCCAAGACAGTCAATTCAGAAACAGGAATCTAAGAAGTTGGCTCACAGAAATTTTCCTGCTGCACCTGGAATCATACTGCATCAGCTACCATACACTCTGCTTACAACCAGTATGCTTGAGGGCAAGGAGCTGGCCCAGCTACTCCAGAGGCAGGGCATGGGAAATCCAGAGGAAGAAGGAACTTAAGAAGAGGTGGGGTGGGTCAGCAGCATCAGATACAACCGATGCTATTGCACGACACAGATGCGAACACAATCATTAAGAGAGTGATGAAACTATGACATGACTAGAGATAGGTTGGGTCCTCTGACCTCCAAAATCGTAATTAAAAAGTTAAAATGATGAAAAAATCATGAGGCTCCCCATGTGTAGTACACTGAACTTTTGAATGAGGCTCAGAATGAAGGTTACAGAAGATGTAGGTAAGATAATTTATTAGAGGGGAGGAAGTGGAAATGAGCCCACAAACCCAACATCTTCACAGAGAAACCAAATGCATATTATTAGAAAAAGAAAAGCAGTACCAGAAATTTTCAGTGTCAAGTCTAAAAAAAAAAAGAGATGTCAACTTACCCAAAGAGTTCCCTAGCTGCTGCCAAAATAGTAGATGTTTTTCCAGTTCCAGGTGGCCCGTAAAACAAGAGATTAGGGAGCTATAGAAGTTAAATTTTATTTTTTAAAAATTGTATTCTGGCACAAATAGATAAAAATGACTGAAATATCTATGGGACAGTGCAGCAACTTCTCTAATAGAGGGGCATATATATATTAATACACAGACTTTTTAATATAACTAGTTGTCATAGTATTAACAGTTTTAAATTCTTTTTCATATAATACTAGCACTTTTTTCCCCCAAGATGTCATTCTAGTACCTTAAGTGAATCATATTTAAAATTGCTCTTTACCTAATCTACTTAGGTAGAATTTTCAAAGCTGAAATTAAAAACCTCTTATTTCTGAAGGGAATCTCAGGCTTCTGTCCAATCCCTATTGCACACTTTTGCTCAGGATTGGGCAAGATTTTATATTTTATAAAGATGTCAGTTGTTTCAAAGAGGAAGTAGAACAAAGGAGCAATTGAATCTGGTCAGTACTGAGGAAAAATGAGTGAACAGACATATTAAGGCTTTGGCTGAGCTGAAGTTGCCAAGAATAGAAAGATTTAAAAAACTAAGCATCCATAAAATGCCAGGCACTGCTCCAAATCATCATGTCAGAAAGCCTGCATATATCAGGGAGAATTCATTAGACAAACAAAGAATAAAATAAAATATCTGTTTATCTTCTTTATACCTTAAGTCTAGCTAGCTTGGCTTCTTTATCAAGCAGGCAACTAATGTGGTACATATTAATAATCATACTAAATTCTAATGTGCTCTGTTAAGAAACCATACATTCTTCAGTTATGTCCCTTCATGTAGGAAAATCATAGCACATAGGAAACTAGACAGTACAGTTTATTTCAACTAATTGCCTAAACCTCCTCCTTCCCATCCATTCATTCTTCACCCATGTCAGATGTCACTCTGCTTGCTACTTAAAACTATCCTTTGGCTTCATACTCCATGTAGGAAAACAAAAACAGACAAATAAACCAACCTGCTTACTGTAACCTACAAGGACATCCATGATCTGCCTACCACCCTTCTTCCCTTCTAGGCTCAATTTACAATGGCCTCCAATGGCTAAGCACTTGATAGCCTGTACATATGCTGACACCCACAAGCTAGGGTTTGACTCGCTTACTCTGCTTGGACAACTCCTACTGCATTACAAGTCAGAAACCTTCCCTGACCACCCAATCTAAAGTGGGTTTCCTCTGTTATTCTCTCATCATTCTTTGTTGCACTTGATGCAATTAGCAATTATTTATTATTTATTTAATGGCTGGGTTTAATTGTAAAATACCTATCTACCGTACTAACGGTAAGCTTAAGAATGTCGAGAACCTTATTTGTTCTATTTACATCTGTAGTCTCAGCATCTCGTGCAGTGCTCAATATATGCCAAATAACCAAATCAACATATAAACATATTAATTAGAAACTATTACCGTTACAAACTATGAGATTATTAAAAAACCAAAACCAAAATAACTCCTAGGCTTCTTCATTTTTAAGGTTGTAACTATTATTTTGATCTGTGCACACCTCAGTATCTATAATGACTCATCATGTTAACTATCACATACAATAATTTAAATTTTTTAAAACATAATAAATTATTAAACCTCCATTATGTAATAGTTTGATATATAATGTACATTTAAGAACTGCATGTGGATTATGAGTTATTAGAAAAATGCAAATCAAAACCACAATGAGATATCACCTCACACCTGTTAGAATGGCTGTTATCTAAAAGATAAGGAAGAAGTATTGGAGAGGATGTGGAGAAAAGGGAGCCCTCATACAATGTTGGTAGAAATGTAAATTGGTGGAGCCACTATAGAAAACAGTATGGAGGGTCCTTAAAAAATTAAGAATAGAACTACCATATGGTCCAGTAATTCCTCTTTTGGGTATTTACCCCCCAAAATATGAAAACACTAATTCATGGATGTATGTACCCCTAGGCTCAATGCAGCATTATTTACAATAACCAAGACATGGAAACAACCTAAGTGACCATCAATGGATGACTGGATAAAGATGTGGTATATATGTACAATAAAATAACTCAACTACAAAAAAAAGATGAAATATTGCCATTTGTGACAACATGAATGGATCTTGAAAGTACAGGGTGTTTCAAAAAGATGTACCCTTATTAAATTCCTTTGAAATTGGGTCCATCATTTTGAAACACTCTGCATTATACTAAGTGAAATAAGCCAAATGAAAAAGGACAAACACCATATGATTTCACTCATGTGGAATATAAAACCAAAAGTAACAAACTAACAAAACAAAAACAAACTCAGATACAGAAAACAGATAGTGGTTACCAGAGAGGGAGGAGGTTGGGCAAATTGGGTTAAGGGAGTCAAATATAATGGAATGGAATGGAAGCAAATGTAATGGAAGCAAACTATTAGAAAAGAACACTGGCAGCAAAAACCACAAGAACCTCTAATTCAAAGCAGCTAGGTTGAGAGGAAGGAAGCAAATCTTGGGAATAAAACCAAAACTGACTTTCATCTGCAACTTTCCTCCTTCCCTCACTGAGTTCCCTAAAAGTATGTGAGCAATTACACTTTCAAAGAATCTCTAACTCTTATTTCTAGCACATAACATTATCTAAAATTCTCTTATTTATTTGGCTATGTGTTTATTCTCTTTTGTTCCCCACCAAAATGAAAGCCATGAACAAAGGGAACCAGTCAATGGTCTGTACTTGAGTTACAATATAACGATGCCATAGAATAGAGTAGAATAGGAGATGCTCAACAAGTATTTGTTAAACTAATCATTCATTGGACAGATAGTAATTATCAAGGGCCTACTGTATACATAGCATAGTATTTAAAGGGAGTGGGAAATTCTAAAGGAAAAGGGTGAATAAATTAAGTCTTAAATCTCCCAATGACATTAAACATCATTTGCTACTCACATCAGCTCCTTCTAAAGACTTTTTTAGCACTGCAACCACTTCTTCCTGGAAAGCAACTTCATCCACACATTTTGGGCGACTGGAAAAAAATAAAAAGGAAGTTTATTTATTAAGAGTGTATTATAGTGGCCACAGAAAAGACTCCAAGTGTTCTGTTTGCTAAAATACCAATGACAATTCTCATATATTGGTAATAAAATGAGAAACTTTCATAATTGGAAGTAGGTGGAAACCTCATTTGTATTTACCTTAAGCAAATATATATTGAAGAAGTGAAGTAATTTTTCACTTTTCCAGATATATGGTTTGCATCTGTTACGTTTACAAAAATTAAGCCAAAAGACTTCATTTTATTACACCACAAATGCCAACTGGTTAAAAATTATAAGTGAACACTTGCCTAGCTATTTTAACCAGATCATACACCTGAAAAGGGAGAACTATTTAGTGACCTCAAGATAGGTACCTATTTGTTAAGACAGTTATATATAACTATTATTTTGTGAAGTGGTTAATCTCAATTTCTTCCATCACCTAACTGCACAAAAAAATGTATCTATTCACTTCACTGAGGGCTAACAAAATAAGTTTAACCAGCATAAAGTATAATATATAATTTTCATCTTAAATCATTAGTGATTTTAAAAGAAGCTAGTAACAGTTACACTTGCAATGCTAAATTAGGCTTTGTGCTTAGTTAACTAATCAAAAACTCTTGAGTCACATTTTCTAACTAATCAGGTCAATGCCAGGTCGAATTGCATGCTAGGTAATGCTTTCTAAGAAAACCAGTGTATGTTAGAAACCAGAGTTCCATATTCAAATACCTGCAGAGGCCAGGCAGATAACAAGAATGAAGAAGGCAGAGTATAATGCAGCAGTGTCCCAAACTTTTGGCTTCCCTGGGCCACAATGGAAGAATTGTCTTGGGCCACACATAAAATACACTAACACTAAGGATAGCAGATGCGCTAAAAAAAGGTCCCCCCAAAAATCTCATAAGGTTTGAAGAATTTGTGTTGGGACGTATTCAAAGCTGTCCTGGGCCTCAGGTTGGACATGTCTGGTATAAGGCAAGAGAAAATAGGGACGATAGTTAATTAAGGAACGTATGACCTTTCCAAAATGAGCAGCAGTAGTCAAGTCCATCTGACTATTGTCAGGTAAGATGCTGCATCTCGTGTTGCTTCCTCTCTTGAGAAGCTGAATATTTAGATTTTTCTCTCTTGTATAATTTTTTCTTAATTAAAAAAAAAAACCAACTAGCTTTTTATGTTAAAATTTCCATCTTTAAAAGCATTCCTGGTGCTTAACAAAACATATGAAGGCTTTATTTGGCCTATCTGCAAACTGTTCGTAATAACTGAGGCTGCACCAGGGGTTACAATTACTACCTGTTATAGTATCACATAGCTGACTGAAATTCAAGTGCCACTTCAGATGTTTTCGCAAAAATTATTTTAAAAAACCTCAAAAATTTCCACCTATCAGTCATGAAAGGGGATCAGATTATTTGGACATAAGCAGAGCTCTAGAACAAGAGCCAGTTATAAAATTTTTTTCTTCATTGCTATATCCCAGCCCCAAAAACCATAGACCTGAGTTATGAAGAAGACTTCAGTTCATCTCTAAAATGAAAGAATTAAACTAGAACACTCTAAGGTTAATTTTCAGTTCCAAGGTTCTATGACTTACATAATTGGGTGATTTTCAAAGACTACATCTAAATAAAGCAAATCATCCCCCCTTAAATATATATATATAAAAAAGTGAGCAAAACCAGTTGGAGATGTAAGTTATTAACGATTACAACAAAAACACAAAAGTTCTTACTATTTTTCCACCCACGGAACAGGTTTGGCTTTCTTGTTCTCTCCACTGCTTCCCGCAGTGGCAGCTCCTCGATCCTTGGTCAATGGTGGTTTCGTACTGATAGATGCGCCTTTCAGAAATGCCTGCATGGTTACTTCACACTGACCAGGTGCAACACAGAAAAGGAAAAGTTCTTTCCAAACCATTATGAGAAAGTACAGCCTGAAAGTACACTTAATCTTATGCAAAGATATTCCATAATTACTAAATAAAAAACATAACCCCATGACCCTCTGAATGCATTGTACTGAAGGCTACAGGAATATAAAAGAGGCCAAAGTGCTTAAGGAACTCAGCATCTACTTATAATAAAGGAGTTATAGAATAAAGATAAATCTTGTCAGAAAAATTTTTAAGAGTTCCAAACGTTTTGATAAATATGTCATTAATGGTCAAACTCTACATGGGTTTCTACAGTCTCTGGCCTAATTCTCTAGCTCCGACTTTGGAATGGACTCAGAAATTTTAAGTGCTGAGACCACAAATGACATTCTCTCCACATTTTTCCTTGGGCCTAGAGCTCCACTTAAGTGCCTGTTTTACTGACAGAGCCAATTACTACAGAGGATTTTTTGCGGGGGAGGATTGGTCTAGCTGGGGACTCTGTTGTTAAAATACAAACAGCTGTTTTTTGATAACATTCTCACTTGAAGCAATCAAATCAATGCAGAAAATCCTGAGGGTTTAAATTTTTCAGACAAAAATCTCATCCAGAAAATAAGCACTATTAACATTCGGGTAAACCTCCACGCAGCAGAAGGCTGCTTTTAGGGATAAATAGGCATCATTAGCTAGCCTAAAAATTCCCAGCTTTAACAATTCTATTTTTCTCACAACTGTATCGCCCAGGCCTCGTTCAGTGACTGGTACATAATAGATAATAGATGCTCCATAATACTTGATAAGTGAATTACCATTTGTGAGACACACCTTCCCCTTCTGTAAAAGGAGCTAAGGCCTATTCCATAAAGCAACTGAGTTAAATAGTGGTTCTGTGCTTGGCATATGGCTATATACTCAATAAATAGAATAAATTGATAATATATGTGAACAACCAAGGTTTTTAACGTTACTGGATTACTCCATCTCTGCCACAGACTTGCTAAACAGTAATAAAGCCCAAAGCAGGACTCTGAAAGATGCTGTATTGAGCCACCATTTCCCGAAAGGGTTAAGAGGTAGCTAGGCTGAGACACTGGTCCAGCCCCGTTACGACGGAGGTGGGGGACATCACAGGGGCATCAAGGTCGCAAGAGTAGAGGAAGGCAGAGGCAACAGTCGCAATTCTTCCGCCTGGTCACCTGTTATCTCCGGCTTCCCGCGCGTGTTCCCGGGCACTGCCTCGGCCTTTGAGGCGCTCGTCTGCGGGACCAGGGTGCCTCCGGCTCGTTCCTGGGGCTTCCGGGACCGTGAAAGGGAGAGAGGGTCTCTAAACCTGAGGTCCGTTCCCTAACTTAAGAATATCAGGCCCAGGAAGCCCTGAGCTACGGGACCGGGTGAGAGCCGGCGCTGTCAACGAAGTCGCCTCAGTTCCCGCCACAAAACAGCAGGGACGGGGGTAGGCGGGAATACGTGGGCACGTAACGCGTCACTTCCGATCCGCTGAGCGCTTGCGCGCTGGGTTATGGGAGCGGTTTAGTCCTATATAGTTTCACGAGACGGGGTGACGCAGACTTTTAGGGATGTGTAGAGTGGAACGAGAGTGACTGAAAAGGTGTAAATAACGTTCCACCCTGTCCCCGTGCATTCCTCCCACTGGAGACTGCAGGGCAAGGGTACTTGACGGCCACCGTCCAAGGAGACGCTGGGACCGCGTACCCGGCTTGCTCAGCGACCAAGGGCGAAGAGAAATCGGCGACCGCTCACCCGCGAGGGCGGTTGGGGAGGAACATCCGGGCCTTGGGAATCACACGATCCACCCTCTTTTTCGGTGCGAACCTGTATCACCTGAATTTCATCAGCAGTCATGGGGCATAAATGCCAGCAGTCTCACTGGCATTTACGAGGGGGCACAATTCGGCTTGCAATAATGCTTCTTTCTCCCCGAAGGACGAGAGTTGGGGAGGGTGGAGTCGATCCTTCACCAGAAGAGGGCAGCCTGAGGAGCCCTGTCCTCAGTCTGGCTTTGTCGCGGAACAAACCGTGTGTTATTTTAAGGGCAGAGACATCTGAAGACGTCTTTCCTTTCCCTTTGAGTCCATATAGCTTATATCTCTGTTTAGTGTCTGTTGCCCGTTGGTGAAAGGGAGGACCTCGCCATGCAGCTGTGATCACGTAATCCAGAGCCCTGGTGGTACAGATGCTTAATAAGGGTTAAAAGATTGATAATGCCTAACTCCGTCTAGGTACAAGTACTGTGTGTTGTAGATCTCTGTTGCATTTGCACAGTACAACTGCTGCCCAATCCTGCTTCCCTGATCCCTGTCAGATAGATGTTGGTCCAATAACTGCATGCAAATCTCAAAATCTCAGAGTATGTTTTCTAAAGAATTCAACCAATGAGGGTTAGTACAAGGAGTAGTGCTGGAAAAAGACTCTTAAGATGAAGATTTGAAGTTGGGTCACCTGCTAGCCTGCAGGTAACAGAACTCCATCACAGCTGGTAGTGGAGCACTGCTACCCCCTGGAATGCAATGGCAACTGTTAAAGTTCATCAGTGGCAAACTGGAATGTGATGCCTGTGGAAAGGAGTGCAAGAACAGATGAAATTATCTTGGGTTTTAGCAAATAGTAATTATAAGAACTTGGGAAATGGATGGCCATTTTTTTTGTGTGTGTGGGAAGGACTCGATAATTCAGAACTAAAGGAAAACATTCTAATTAGAGATAATGAAAGACTGAGGATGATTTATTGCCAATATCAGACCAAGTGTGAAAGCCAGAGGGTCTGTCTGGCAGCATATAAAGTGATTCACATGTCCTGTAGCCAGAAGGCAAAAAAATCTGTGAGCCAGGCCTGAAATCTAAATTATGGAAGTAGGGGTTAAATTCTCAACCCCTCCACGTCTGCTACGCCAGGGTCAAGGCCCTGATTTGAGGTGGTGGTGTGGGGAAGGAGGAAGGGATCCTGAGACTTAAAATGGGGCTATCTGGGTCAATGCATTTGAAAATCTTAAGTTTTCACTTTTCCTAAATGCCATTGATTACAGAAGTAACCCTTTCTTTGTTAAAGGCTGATGCTCCTTTCTTGGGGATGTATATATAAACTTGATGATGTAGAAGTGTTTTCCTTCTAAGACCATACACATGTCCCCTTCCTCTCCAACGGTCTATACCACTCTGCACTCCTGACCACCAGAGTGGTAGCAGGATTAACACAGTGCCGCCCAGCTGAGGAAATGCTGGACTGACTAAAGGTGGAAAAGGACTATATGCTAAAGAGCTGCAGGACTGGGCAGCATGAACTGGCGGGAGAACACATATGGGACTGGGCTGGATTAAAGGGAACAATATAAAGTTGGAAATGGGAGACTAAACCTGTGACACAGGATTTGATGTCTTAGCAAAGACCTCCGGTTATAAATAGTATTCGGTTGGTCCTTGGAAGCTTGGAAGAAGAAACGGCCCACATTTAGTAAAGTAGAAATTCCAGAACTGAGGTGGCAAATACTGGGGGAAGAAATCAAAAGATTCAGAGAAGTGAGGTATACTATATAAGGCCAAAAAACCATTAGTCCACTGTTCTTGGGGTACAGTGTTCTTATGCAAAGTGATAAGGAATGTGCTGCTGAGGGGTCTCCAGTATTGTTAAGAAGCTTAGGGCTTGGTTGTCCTCTGTAGGCCAAAGCTGCTGGTAGGAAATGTTGGGAAAGAACAGGTTTTTCTGATAGCAATGGGGCAATAGAATTCCAAAATAATAGAGGCCAGATGTCCATGCTTAATGCTAGGTGCAATCGTCATGAGAGGCAAGTTAAGAGGCAGGCAGGGAGGTCTGACTCACAGACAGCTAGAGAGGTGGTTAATATAGCACAGCATCCTGAGAGACCTAATAGATCACCAAACAAGCATAGTGCTCAAACTATGCAACCGAAATAAATCAAATGTGGATAATCAGGACACTTACCACAGCCACAATAATAAAAAGTCATGATCACTTTCTAAATTTCCAAACCTGAGCCAATTCTTCTATACAAATCTCACTGACTAATGGAGAAGCTAGGTCCTCATGAAAAAGGACCCTGCAAACACCATGACAAAAGTAAAAGGTAATGATTTCTTCAGTCCCAAAGCCATTTAGTTATATCGCTATACCCTGAGGGAAAGTGAAATATGAAACCTTTCAAGGTCTACTGGATACAAGGTTTGAGTTACACCATCTAGGATCCCAAAGCCCTCCCCCTTTTTGGAGTGGGTGGACAAAGGGTCAAGGTAATAAATGGAGTTCTGACCGAGGACTAGCTCATGGTAGGTCCACTGGCTCCACAGCTCACCTGCTGGTTATTTCCCTGGTTCCCAAAAGAATAGTTGGAATGGCCATACTTTGGTATTGGCAGAACCCACATTGGTTCCTTGGCCTGTAGAACAAAGGCTATCATAGTGGAAAAAGCCAAATAAGAAGCTTGTAAAACTACCCTACCCTCCACAGCCAAGATGGTAAACCAAAAAAATAATACTATACTGAGGGGTATGACAAATATTAGTGCCACCCTTAAATACCTAAAGTAGACAGGAATGGTGGTCCTCATCAGTATGGCCCCAGCAAAAACTGTGTGTACCCTAGAGGATAACAGTGGGTGACTATAAACTCGACTAAGTAGTAGCCTCCTGATTGCAGCTGTGAACTAGATACAGTATCTTTGTTAGATCAGATTAAAATGGACTTGGATACATAGTACCTGGCCATCAAACTGATAAATTTATTCTTTTCCATCCTCATTAGGAAGGAGGACCACAGCAGTTCACATTCACATAGGACAGGATAGAGTATACATTCAGTGCCCTCCAAAGTACAGTAAATCTCCCCTCTGCCATAATATAGTCCTAAAGACCTGGACTACAGACATTCTGCAGATGGCCACATGGTCTACTATATTAATGATCAGATGGGTAACATGTGACAAATACATTGGAGGACTGGATAAGGCACATGCATTTCAGAGGGCAGAAAAAATGCTAAACGAAGAATCGGGATTACCACATCAGTGAAGTTTTTAGGGGTTCAGTGGTTTGGGGCAAACTGGAACATATCCTCCCAGCCCCACCAAATTAGGATAAATTATCATCTCACACAACCAAGCACAACTCTTGGCAGGCCTTTTGGATTCTGGGGGAAGCATATTCCATATTTAGAATACTGTTCTCACTTATTTACTTAGTGACAAGGAAAACTGCCAGCAAGAAAGGATTCTGTAGCTGATCCAGGCGGAGGTGCAAGCATCCCTGATGCTTCAGCAATACAACCAGCATGCTGTACAACCAGGGGGACTCTGTATTATTAGAATTATCTGTGGTGGGAAAAGATGCCATGTGGAGAAAAGCAGCATCACAACACAAACTCCTAGGATCCTGATGCAAATACATGCCATCTGCAGCAAAGAATCACTCAGAAAAGAGACCATGTGCTACTGGGTCCTGGTAGAGATTAAGGACCTAACCATGGGACAGTAAGTGACCAAGTATCCACATTTGCCCATCAGGAGCTGGGTTCTGTCAAATTCACCACGCCTTAAAGTTGGGAGGAACCAGTAGCATTCCATCATAAGACTGAAGTGGTAAGTCTGGCAACAGCCATACACAAGGCCAGAGAATACAATAAAGTTGTATGAGCACATGGCCCAGGTCCACATGTCACCCACTGTCTATGTACCAGTGCCTCTCAGCTCACGTTTATGACTACTAGTTTTTATTGCTGCAAACTTAGCAGTTTTTATTACCACAAACTTAGCAGATTAAAACAACACATATTTATTATTGCACAGTTTTTATGGGTCAGGACTTGGGGCATGACTTAGTTGGGTTCTCTTCTTCAGGTTTCACAAAGCTGCAATGAAAGCATTGACCGAGGCTGTGATATTTTCTGAGGATCAACTGGGGACAGATTCACTTCCAGCCTCATGTAGTTAGAGTCAGAATCCAGTCCCTTGCAGACTGCCACATTGAGGGGTTTAGGTTTTTTTGGCTGTTGGCCAGAGGGCCCCTTCAGTTCCTTGTCACATGTCTCTTTCCATATGGCATCTCACAACGTCTCCACTTGCTTCTTCAAACAAGTCACAGGGAGTGTCCTTGCAAGATGGGCTTTATAATCTTATGTAGTATATATCACATACACATACTCATATACATCCTATCACCTTTGCCATATTCCATTGATTAGAAGCAAGTCACAGGACTTGCCCACCCTGAAGGTGGGGAGGAGATTGCTTGAGAGAGTAAACACCTGGAGGCAGGAATCGTGGGCACCACCCTAGAGCGTGCCTGCCACGTAATAAATGGAGGGATCTATGACCAACTGAAGGAAGAAAAAGGCTAAGCTTGGTTCATGGTCAGGTCAGTTGGTATGTGGGCACAACACAAAAATGGACAGCTGCTACACTGCAGCGTCACTTAAGGGTGGCTCCGAGGGACCACACTGAGGGAGTAGCCTAATGACAGCATCTATCTAATGGTGCATCTGGATATCCACTTTGTGAAGAGAGAAGTTGCCTGAGGCACGGATGCACAGGGACTCATGGGTAGTGGTGAACAGCTTGGTCCGTTGGTCAGGGACTTGGAAGATTGGGGATAAAGATGTTTGGGGAAGAGGCATGTGACAAGTAGACCAAGCAGTGGGCATAGATTGTGAACATTTTTGTAACATGTTAAAGCCCAACAGAGAGCATGTCCCATGGGAGAGATGCTAATCAACCAGTCACACAGAAAGACTCTTCCAGTTGTCCTTGCCTGGTCCCTCCTCTCAGCCACCCTAGTGTTGGCACAATAAGATCATGAACAGAGTGGCCATGGTGGCAGAGATGGAGGCTGTGAATGAATCCAACAGCACAGGCTGTTCTTGTTACTGTACTGCTGAGAGTCCAAGCTGCCATACGCAGAGCTTGTGACAAAGGCTCCTCTCCCCTCAAGGCACCATCTCCCAAGGAGGCCAACCAACCCCCACAAAGAAAGAAAATAGAACCTGTTGTCCCCAGAAACAAATTTCTACTCTCTAGATTGTCCTAAAAATACGTACTCCCTAGAGTGATGCTTCTTAAAGGGTGAGTCAGGGCCATAGCTTCAGAGTCCCTTGAGGGACTTGTCATAGGTGCCGATTTCCAGGCTCTGCCCTACGGAACCAGAATCTCTAGGTTTGGTGCCTGGGATTCTGCATTGTGGGATATGCAGGTTTTGGTCAGTGGCCTTTATGACAATTCAATATTCTTACTACATTTCTCCTAGAAAACAATCCAGTTGCTATGACATGGGGAAAGAAAATATAAAGTTGGGGGGGGGTATCCAGATTGAAAAATCACTTCACATCAGTAGGACAAACTCATTCCATTACTAATTCAGAAACACATTTATAGGATCTTGTGAGCCAGCATTGTTCTCTAGGTTGTGATGGGAATTAAAAGGAGACAGGCAGGTCCCTGGGCTGGGAATTGAAGGCTGCAGCCTCATCCTAGCAACTGGGCAGCTCATTCCAGTCACAGGGGAATAAAGCAGGGAGTCAGGAACTTTTGCAAGTCACTGAGCTGCTTGTCTCAGTGACTTGCAAAGGTTCCTGACTTCCCCCTTTATTCCCCCTGTGAGTGGAATGTGTTGCCCAATTCGGTGGTGATCTGGAGCCCTGCTTGAGAGGTTCATGGATAGAGTAGAAGGAAATGCAATTGGGAGAGGGGAGGTAGTTCTCAGATATGTGTTAGGCTAGGGAGTCTGCCTTGTGTGCTGGTGTGGGCGGTGGGGACCTGTCATTCAGGTGGCAGTGGCACAGTGGTTAAGTACAAGTGCTTGAATTCCTAGAGATTCAGGCCCAAGCCCAGCTCTGTCCCTTAGGACAAATTACCTACCTTCAATATGCCTTAAATTCTGAATCTGCTATTTTACAAAATGGAGGTGACACATTTTACATAATCTCCCTGTGACAATTCAGTGAATTGGAGCTCCTAGCACAGAGCCTGCCTCACGTACTTTTACTCACATTAGCACAATGGTACTGTCTCCTGTCCCTGCAAATGAAAAGGAGAAAGCTCTGGGCACAGGCCCCCAGGAGTGATCAAGTCTCCTTTAAGGCATCTCTGGCTCCCCAGTCAAAAGGACCCTATTTATATGCTACAAAGTGTCCTAAAATTTGCACATACAATGTTTACCTTTATTTTCCAATAGATGAGAGAAAAATCTGGAAGGAACCAATGCAAAAATATAGTTCGACCATTTAAAATCTGTGCAGCAAAAGCTGCCTCTGACCTATCAGGATCCAGAGTGGTTCCATTCCGCCATCTACTGGACAAGAGAAGCGAAGAGAAATTTAGAGCAAAATAATTGATTTTAAGATTTTGTTGTCAATGTCTGTAATGTACCAAAAAAGTGTTCCTTGATTCCGTTCCCCTGGGTTGTGGGTGTTCTGTGGTTGACAGATGTCAGAGCGTGGTCCCAGTCTGGAGCACTGAGGCCAAGGACCCTGGAGACATACACCTGCCTTCATGCAAGGCAGGTCAGGGCACAGCGGACTGCTCTGATCCTCCCCTGAGGCCTTCCAGCAGGAACGCCTGTCCTCAGTCCTCCCTGTCTGCTCCTGGCATGGGGATCCCAAGTTGGATGATTGCCCTAGAGAAGTGTCTCTATGGGTCACTGCGGATGCTCCGAAGTCACATCTGGAGCAGGGCGTTGTGAGCCAGTTTCTTCTCTGCCCTCCACCCCTCACCCCTACTCTTGAGCCCAGGAATTAAACCAGGCTTTACCTCAATCTGAGATGACTGTGTCCAGCTGCTTGGAAACCCTCCTGAGTGAGGCAGGTTTCTGGAGGCTTCCAGGAGAGGGGCTGCCCAGCTACTGCCCATACTGCTTGCACAGCCCCCACTGATCTGATCTTGGGAGGGTCCCAGAATGAAGTTTGGGTAGGGGGCCTCTGGGCACTGTTAGTCAGGAAGCCCCACTGGCTCGCTGCCTGCTCCAAATTAACTGTGTTCCCACTGCACCCCCAACCCCAAGCTCCTTCCCCTCCCTCTCCAAGGCCATTCCTCTGCTCAGAATGCCCTTCCTCACCACACCCGCCCCCGCCCCCTAAATTCTCACCCCAACTGCAAACTCTTCTCCCCCACCTCACAGGTTCGCTGGGGATGGATTCTCCCTTGATGTTGGGCCTAGGGCTGCCATGAGGGATCTTCTGCTGCCTCCCCAGGTGCCTTGGGAGCAGTGTGGGGCAGAGACCACGTCTAGTTTAGAGAGGGGGGTAAAAAGCAGGAACGTTGTTGAGTCCAGCCGCAGTGCTTACGGGCCAGAGGAACTTGGCCAAGTGATTATTCCCTTCTTACCTCAGTTTCCTCCTTTGTAAAGTGGAGCTCAGGCCCTTACACGGTTGTCCTGACCCCCCTAGGCACAGAGCAGCCTCATTATTTGTGGGGGTTGCTGCTCCCCGCAGTGTGGAACAGCCTGGGTGCACAACAGGTGCACGTTGGGGAGCAGCAGGACGTACTGTCTCCCGGATTCTCCCGTGGGGAGCGCAGGGCCGTTGGGCAGAGGCTGCCAGTGAGAAGGGCCACGGGCAGGAGTCAGGGGCGAGTCACGGAGGCCAGGGGAAAAGGGAGGGTGGGAGGGAGGGAGAGGAGGGTGGGAGGGAGGGAGAGGAGGGCGGGAGGCCCAGAGGACAGGAGGTGGGGCTGCGAGCACCGCGTAGACACAGCTCCTGCAGCTCCAGGACGTCAGAGAAACCCGGACACCACAGACCACCTCCTTATCGCCCAGGCGGGTCCTGGGAGCGTAGGGGTTGGAGCTGGGGAGAACGGGTTCCTGGGGACATCTGTCATTGGCAGCAGGATCCCTATCCCAGCCCTGTCCCCCACGGCCACCCAGAATTCCTCCCTTCTTTCCCCAAGGCTGCTCCAGCAGGGAGTCTGCCTCCATGGAAACTTTCGACAACTGCGAAGGGGCAGAAGATTGGGACGAGAGCAGCGCTCTGACTGTAATGTATTTCCTTCTTACA